>JAANYP010002204.1:0-49087 GCA_020465985.1 Centrapalus pauciflorus | reverse complement strand
TCTGATGAAGAGGAAGCAACAGAAGAAGTTGCATTAATGGCAACTGGCCAAAATGAAGCTAAAAATGAGGAAGATTCAGAGTCTGAAAACTCAGATGGTTCAGAAAGACCGGAGGTAAATTCTAATTCAGACTCTGATATTGATGAATCATGCATCTTAGAAGAAAAACTAACTAATATGGCCTTTATGCTTAAAAAGTTTGAAAAATCTTTAAAGGCAGAAAAGAAAAATGTTCATTCTTTGGAAAACAAACTTCGAAATGAACACAACTTAGTTCTAGACTTTTCCAAAGATAAAGCATTAGCTTTACGAGCAGTCTCAGACTTACAAGATAAGGAAAAAGAACTTCAAAGCAATATACTCCATCTGAATCTCAAAATATCTGATTTACAAGAAAGTCTGCGAATAGCTGAGTTAGAAGCCTCAAACTTTTCTGTAAAATATCATGCCATATTTGAAGAAAGAACTAAACTTTATGAGAAAATGAAAAAGATGGAGGATGAATTTATTAAAAGAGGGCAAACAGATCAAACAATTTATTTAAATCAACCAAAAGATACAGAATTTTATAACTCTAGATCTGGTATTGGTTGGGAAAATCCTAAGTATCTGACAAAAGCTATATCAAGTTCACCAACACTATATGATGTCAGATACATGAATTTAGGATTAAAAATGACATTTATGAAAGCATCTGAAGAAGTAGAATCTAGCGAAGAAATAAAAAGATTACGATCAGACAAAATGCAAAATCATTGTGATTATACAAAGATAAATGAAACCAGCAACATTATTGATACTAAAGAAGAGTACATTCAAACTTATTCTGAAAAGGATTTGTCTGAACTACCTACTCAGTCTCAAAAATTATATTTGCCAAATTCAATTTTAGAACATATAAATTCTGATTTAGAATTGAAAATTAAAAATTTTGAGACAGACAATGGAACTCTAAAGGCTGAATTAAGAAAAATGGAACAAATGTTGCAAACTCAGCCTAAAAACACAAATATGTCTAATCCACAATTATCTACTTCTCTAGAGTCTATAAATTCAGAGAAAGAATTTGATCTGTACATGCACTCTGATGATAATTCATTAGATCAAATGTTTGGTAAAATTGGTGAATTTATCAAACCTTTGACTAACAAACAATCAAATGGTAAAAAAGAACCTGTTAAAATTCTGCAAAGAATGTCTACAGATTCTTTAAAACCATCTGAAAATTCACCATCATTACAACAAAAGAAGGAGAAAACAAAAATTTTTGTTCAGTCTCCTAGCTTTGAAAAGGGTGAATCATCTTCATCAACGGACCCAATTCCACGTAAAGTCCAATCTTCAACAGGTATGAAAAAGTTACAGAAAAAACAAGCATCTAAATCTTCTAATTCTCAAACTTCTTTTATGTCAGATATCGTTGTGAACGGGTCGAGAAAACAAGTTTGGCGAAAGAAGGAAAGAGAACAGAAAAACAAGAGTTTAAAACAAGAGTGGCGCGTGAAGGACAAAAACGTTACAAATAGAATTAGCAAAAATGAACAGTCTGTCTGTAATAATAATAATCTTGTTAAAAACTCTTGTATAAAGTTTTCTAGAAAGGACTTAATTGCTTTAAATTCTTATACTTGTAAGTCTGCAGTTGTTAAATATAATAAGCTTGTATGGCAACCGAAGAAGAACGACCCATTATATGAACAGAAAAAGGTTCCAAAGAAAATTATTTCAAAAGCAATTCCACCGCGAATTGTACAAAAATGGATACCTAAAAGAACAGTTCAAAAATGGGTACCTAAAATAACTTCAAATGATAAGCTAAAAGCCATATCTGTTAGAAAAACAAATAATACTGTGCATGATTTACCTAAAACTAAAGTACCCAACTACAAGTGGGTACCTCATGTGCTACTTCGTCTTATAGGTAAACCATGTCTGGTACCTTGACTCCGGCTGCTCCAAACTTATGACCGGACAACGAGACACACTCACGGACTTTGTAGAAAAGTTCTGTGGGACGGTTAGATTTGGAACTGATCAGTTTTGTCCGATCAAAGGCTACGGAAGTGTCAAATATGACAAGATCACCATCCAAAAGGTCTTCTATGTTGATGGTCTTGGACACAACCTATTTAGCATTGGGCAATTGTGTGACAAAGGATTAGAAGTCAATTTCAAAGCTAATCGGTGCAGCATCAGATCCGGAGAAGGAAAAGAAATTTTAGCAGGAAACAGGATAACAAATTTGTACACCATTGATTTAGCCTCAATCAATCTGAAGAAAGATGTCTGCTTATTATCAAAAGCTACATCTAAAACAGCATGGCTGTGACATCGTCGCCTTTCACATCTGAACTTCAATGAGCTGACCAACCTAGCAAAAGGAGGGTTAGTTAAAGGGCTGCCGACGCTCAAATTTCAAAAAGAGCAATTATGTGCGGCATGTGAAAAAGGAAAGATGACAAGAGCCACACACAAATCCAAAACAGAACACTCATCCACGAGAGCACTGGAATTATTGCATATGGATTTGTGTGGACCAATGAGAGTACAAAGCATAAATAAGAAACGATATGTATTGGTGATAGTTGATGACTATTCACGATACACGTGGGTTTTCTTCCTAAGATCCAAATCAGATGCAACCGAAACAATTATCGACTTCATTCGGAAAATACAAGTAAAGTTGCAACTCACAATTCAAACAATCCGCTCAGACAACGGAACAGAGTTCAAGAACAAATCACTTGACTCATTCTTGAATTCAATAGGAATTACACATCAGTTTTCAGCTGCTCGAACTCCACAACAAAACGGTGTCGTTGAAAGAAGGAATCGGACACTTGTGGAATCAGCTAGGACGATGCTGGCATATTCCAATTTACCGTTGTTTTTGTGGGCAGAAGCAGTTGCAACAGCTTGTTTCACACAAAATCGTTCAAGAATAAATAAGAGATTCGGAAAGACTCCTTATGAACTGATTAATAAACGAATACCTAATATTAAATTTTTCCATGTCTTTGGTTGCAGATGCTTTATTTTGAACGATAAAGACAATCTGGGAAAGTTTAATCAAAAGGCGGATGAAGGAATATTCATCGGGTATTCAAAGGAGTCGGTTGCTTTTCGAGTGTACAACAAAAGAACCAAGACAGTCAACGAGAGCGTAAATGTCAAATTCGACGAAGGAGTGGTAATGGCTTCTGAACACACCAGTTCAGGACCCGAACCTAATTTGCAGACTTCATTGGAGTCAACTGAACAAAATGCTGAACATTCAGAATTATATAAGTTGTTTGAGAATTTTTATGAAGACTATTTTGAAAAGCCCAAAACTAATGTTCAAAATTTGGTGCCTGACAGGATTACTGAAGATCCAGTCATAGTCTCTGATCTTTCTCAACAACAAGGTTCAGAAGAAACTGGAGAAGCTTCAACAGCAAATGTGCAGTCAACTACTGAGATTGTGCAACCAAATGAACCTCCACACTTTTCTGAAACCCCCGTTACTTCTGAACATTCAGAAGCTCCTACCTCAGACGTCTCACCTACGACATCTGCAGTAACTCCCGAACCATATCTAGATCTCAATCCCAATCAAGACCCAATAGAATCGTTTCCACATACAGTTAAGTGGACAAGAAATCACCCAATAGAGAACATCATTGGTGATCCATCTACGTCAGTCCAAACCAGAAGGGCTACTATAAATGAATGCTTATTTTCAAAATTTTTGAGTAAGATTGAGCCCAAAAATGTAAAAGAAGCCCTTCTGGTTGCTGATTGAATTGTGGCGATGCAAGAAGAACTCAACCAGTTCGAACGGTTAAAGGTCTGGAGACTTGTTGAGCGCCCAAAAGACAAATCCATAATAGGCACGAAATGGATCTTCAAGAACAAGAAAGATGAACATGGTGTCATTATTCGGAATAAAGCTCGTCTCGTGGCCAAAGGATACAGCCAACAAGAAGGGATTGATTATGATGAAACATTCGCACCAGTTGCACGAATTGTAGCTATAAGGATGTTTTTAGCTTTTGCCGCTCATAAAAATTTTACAGTATATCAATGGATGTCAACACTGCGTTTTTAAACGGGGAGTTAACAGATGAAGTATATCATATCAGCCGGAAGGGTTTACTGATCCTTCGAAACCTGATCATGTATATATTTTAGATAAGTCACTGTATGGCCTTAAACAAGCACCTCGTGCTTGGTATGATGCACTCTCAACATATCTGTTGAGATGTGGATTTACAAAAGGTGCAGTTGACACAACCCTGTTTATAAAACGTCAGGGGTCAGATATCATACTTATACAGATATATGTAGATGATATAATATTTGGGTCTACAAATCCAGAATTTTGTAAGAAATTCGCATTATTAATGTCCCAAAAATTTGAAATGAGCATGATGGGGGAAATAAATTTTTTCTTAGGATTACAAGTAAAACAATTAACTGATGGTATTTTTATCAATCAGTCAAAATATATACAAGACATGTTAAAGAAATTTAACATGGTCAATAGTACTCCTATGAAAACTCCCATGGCTCCGGATTCAAAATCAAAACTCGATGCGGACATCTCAGGGAAACCTGTAGATGTGACTCATTATCGAGGTATAATTGGGTCATTAATGTACTTAACCGCCAGTAGACCAGATATTATGTTTGCTACATGTGTCTGTGCTAGATATCAGGCAAATCCAAAAGAATCACACTTAACAGCTGCAAAACGAATTTTAAGATATCTCAAAGGAACTCCAAATCTTGGTTTGTGGTATCCTAGAGAGTCTTCATTTAATCTGACTGCTTTTTCTGACGCTGATCACGCAGGTGATAAGATGGACAGAAAGAGTACGTCAGGAGCAGTACAATTCTTAGGTGACAAACCCGTATGTTGGTCATCCAAGAAACAACATTGTGTTTCATTGTCTACAGCTGAAGCAGAGTACGTTGCTGTATCTTCCTGCTGTTCTCAGGTGTTGTGGATGAAGAGCCAACTGCGTGATTACGGGTTTACACCAAAGAAAATTCCAATATATTGTGATTCTCAGAGCGCAATAGCTATTGCATCAAATCCGGTGCAACATTCAAAAACGAAACACATTGACATTCGGTATCATTTCATAAAAGATCATGTAGAAAATGGAAATATAGAATTATATTTTGTACCTACTGAATATCAACTAGCTGATTTGTTTACCAAAGCGTTAGATGAAAAGCGGTTTAATTTTTTGGTATACAAATTAGGTATGTTGAATCGTTAAGATTTAATAATTCAGTAGTTTCAAAATTATAATTTCAAAATTATAATTTTTTTTTAGTGATTTTTATCTGATGTTAAATTCATGAATCATAAAAAGTTTATATTCTTTAGAATTTAACAAGATCTGGATTGTCATGTGCAGGGGGAGCAGAAAAGAAATTTATCAGATTTTGAATAAATCAAATAAAACTTATCTGTTATTTTGTAGGGGGAGCAGAGCTGAGAAATTGAATATTAAGTTGAGGGGGAGCAACTTTCAGAAATTCAAGGGGGAGCAAATGTGTTTTGTTAATATATTTTTTTAATATTTTTTTAATATTTTTAACTTTTTTTATGAGGTTTCAATTTTTTTGTTTTTGTTGTTTTATGTACAAAATTTTTTTCTCTCAATGTGAATTTTTTTTAAGTACATTATAAATTTTTTTTTGTTTTGTTTTTGTTTTTTGTGTGCTGTTAATATTTTTTTTTGAAATTCAAATTTTAATTTTTTTTAGTCACAATTTTTGATTGAAATAATTGGTATGTGGGCTTAGGTGGTTTAGATGATGGGCCGGATGTCAAATTTGAAAATTTAAATTTTGGGCCGGGTAAAATTTCAATATAAATTTGAATTTTCAAATTCAAATTTCCTTTTTCCGGAAAATACACAACTTCATCTTCTTCCACAAGCTTTCTTCATTTCAAAGAAACCTAAAAATCCACAACTGACGTTTTATTTCATCAAGATTGTGAGTAAAAGTTTGTTTTTCTTTATTATTTCAGTTTGTTTGTTTGTATTTTCAGTATAACTGTTCAGTGTGACCGTCTGTTCTTATTTTCGTTTATGTGTTCTTTTTCTAATGTTGGTCCATAAAACTGAAATTAATTATGTGATGTTGTTCATATTGGTAATATGACTATGAATCTGAAGTTTCATAAGTCATTTTTACTTCACACAAACAGAATCATTGATTTTTAATAAAACAGTTTCGAGTTCTTGAATACACTGAAATTTGAATTTTAACAACTTTAAAGTTGTTTTTGTTCAAGGTTCAGTAAAACAAATATGTTTAAAATACATTTTCGAAGGGGGTACAAGTTTTAAAACACTGAAAAAGATATCTGAAATTAAACTCATAATATCAGTGTGTTTTAGACTTGTAGAAAAATAAAAAGACATTTCTCGAATAAAGCATTATTCGAGTTGCATTGAAGAGTCATTCGAGTTGACTTAAGAGTCATTCGAGTTGCATTGAAGAGTCATTCGAGTTGATTTAAGAGTCATGCGAGTTGCATTAAAGAGTCTTTCGAGTTGACTTAAGAGTCATTCGAGTTGCATCATCACTCATTCGAGTTGATCCATATAGAACTCAGAGTTAATCGAGTTTAACACTTAGAAATTTTTCAGAACATAAGTTTAGTGCATAGCTTATTAGAGTTTAATGTGTACATCATTCGAGTTTTACAGAGACTTATTCGAGTTTCATAGGTACTTTATTCGAGTTGTATATAGGTTTATTCGAGTTTCATCGGTACTTCATTCGAGTTGTATATAGGTTTATTCGAGTTTCATAGATACATCATTCGAGTTTGGATAGTGAGTTCAAGAGTGATTCGAGAAACTTGTAGTGTTAGTCGAGTTTCAACAGATAATTTTTCTAAGTGTGGAATTTTTTAATGCTTTAAGAAAAATGTCACATTTTTTAAGAAATTGTTATAAATTTGTGTTTTTCTAACATTGGTCTCTAAATGATTGACTCTGGAGTTCATTCAATAATTAACTATTATTGTCTGGAAACCCGATGCTTTAAAAAGAAAATCACAAGTTTTGATAATTTCTAATAAAATGTTACAATTTTTCTACATTTTTGACAGATGTCATTTGACTACATGATATGACTAACATGATGTTCTTGTTTTTTTTTTTTTTACAGGTGTTCAAATGGCATCCCCAGTACAATCCCAAAATTCAAATTCCTCTGATTCCCATTCATCATCAAACCATACCCTTGTATCTACCCCAGTTAGATCAACATCAGTTGCCCGTTCATCACAAACAAATATTATCCCAGATAACCAGCTAGTAAAACCAAAACATTGCCTTCTTTTCCGTGATAATAACCATCGTCTAGATACCAAAGTTATTAAAGTAAGCCATCCTATCATTGTGGACATTTTGAAAGGCCATCCACTCGGGTATCTGCTACAATACAAACCGTCTATTCCTCAAGTGTATTTACAATAATTTTGGCACACGGTCAAATTTGTTCCTGCTGACGGAAATCATCACTTCAAGGTGACGATAGACCAGTTCAAGACGTAAATCACTCTAGCAAGACTGCGTCATAATCTATTTCTTCCGAGACGTATAGATACTGTAAATTTCCCTGAGTTGGCAGACTTTGAAGATTTTGTTTCTGACGAGAAGCTGGTACATGACTTGATCTGCTTGGGCTACTCAAAGCCACTTCCAAAAAGTTCAAAGTTTCACAGGAATGGTTTAAATGGAGAATGGTATACCCTATTTGGAATCATAAATAGGTGTATGACTTCAAAACATACCGGGATTGACAGATGCAGCATTCATTGCTTGAGAATATTTCATGGGATAGCATTCAACAAGCATTATGACTTTGCTCAGTGCATATGGGAAGATTTGAAAGAGATTGTGCTTGCAAAAACAACGAATAGAGCAAGGAAATTTGTGCCACTTCAGAGATTCATACATATTCTTATCCGAGGGATCCTGCGTGCAAATGAAAATATTCCAAAGCGAGCCAATTCTCAGCGATGCCCGAACTATGTTATGATGAGCCTACATGAAGTCCCGGACTCCCCAAATGCAAACATAATGCCAATTCCAGAGTCGTTGCTCAAATATGCGGATCAAGAAAGTGAAAATGTGAGATTATATCGAATAGATCATGCTCCGATAGAGACCCAGGAACCGGGATCTCTTAGCCCAGGAGCTTTAAGGATAGAGGAACCGCAGGAAGGGGCTGAAGTTCAGGTTGCCCATTCTGAGAGTGAGGGAGAAGGTAGTGTGAGGGGTGGTGAGGAAGAAGCCGAAAAGTCAGATTCTGAGAGGACATTGTCTGATATACAAGAAGAACAGGGAGAAGGAGATGATGATGGTGATGATGGAGGTGATCATCATGAGGGAGGAGGGATGATGGTGGATATTGTACAAATTGCTGTAGAGAGTGTGAGGGAGACCATAACCCCAGAAAGCCGGGATTTAACCAGGTCTACTGTTAGCTCTCCTATGAGAGTTAGCATTGAACAAGTCAGTATCCCACTGACAATTGCACACCCAACTATCCACTCAGTCTCCTCTCAACAGGAGACTGTTTCAATTGAACACAGGGATGAACCACACGATCTATCCGAAAGTCACTTGGACTTAATGGATATTGAAACAAGTGCACAATTGCCCGTGTGTACGACTTCTTTTCAAGCCCAAAGTCTAGATCCTATACAGTTTAGGACACTTGAGTCAACTTCATTTGTTGAAGTGAGTGTGGTTGAACTTAGTGTTCCCACCGGAACACCCTCAGTAACGGAAGCATTTGTTGCTCCGTCACTTGAAGAGGGTGGAAGTCCAGTCAGAGAAACGACAATACCAACTCTGAGCACTGGCCACGCAGAAGTTCTTTATACAAGTTCGACTGCTGTGACAACTGGAAGTCTTCGTGACCCAGTGGTGAGTTTATCCCCATTTGTTACAGAATCAACCTTGACAAGTGCATTGCATGAAGCTGTATCTGGTGTAAATATGCATGTATCTAATCAGTTAGCAGAGGTAATGGCTCAAATGACAAATATTCAGAAATTTTTAAAGGGAAAAGATGTTGCAGAAGAGTCTGTCAAGCAATCTGAGTCAAAGCACGCAATAGAAGAGTTGAAGGAAGAGTTGAAGGATTTTGTTTTTGAGCAGTTTGATTAGATGCGAGAACGTATGATCAGCCTAGAAAACACTGTGGTAACTGCGTTGGGGAATCTTTTAGAAAGAGTAGCTGCAGTAGAAGAAACCTGCAAGGCTCAAGCTTCCTCATCAAAGAGGAAACATGATGAGCATGACGAAGACTCCGATGATGCTCCTCATGAGGGGGAGAAGAGGAGAAAGCTTGATGAACCGATGCCTGGAGTATTAATGATAACATATCCAGGAAAGGAGCCGGAAGCTCAGGAGAAAGAAGCTGGGGGCTCTAAAGAATCAGCTGGTGAACAGAGAGAACTGGGATTGATTCTTTATGAAGATGTTCCAGTTCCTTTGAACACTCAGTCTGATATCTATCACTTTGTAGAGTATATTGATTCAGATGAAGACGTTCAAGAGAAAAATCAAGAATTGAGTATTCAAGGGACAGGAGAAGAGAGAGAAGAGTATATTGAAGTTTCTGAAGATGATGATATAATCACTTTGATGTAGATTTTAGGGCTGAAAGAATCGAAGACGAGGAAGTGTTAGTCGAGGAAATTATGAAAGATGTTGAATCAACACCAACGGTTGAAAAGCCTGAGGTGGTTGTACAAATTAAAGAAGAATTTGAAGAGTTTCCTGTTGAGAGCAGCGTGGCTCAAGAAACAGTGGTTTTGAATGAAGTTGAGGTGATGGATAGGTTTTTCAATGAATATGTGCTTGCTGATGAATCGAAGAAACAACACAGACTTAGATTTCAAGCACAACAGTGGTACAGAGGGAGATTCAAGATATGTTAACTTTGTTGAATAAGGATGAGATAAGCAAGAAGAAGGTGAAAAAGCTTGAACTTCCAGAGAACAGATCTGCAGAATTTATCAGAAAAAGAAACAAGATGCCGTATATTGAAGATATTCTGGAGAAACGGATCTTTTGCAAGAAGCAAGCTCCATGCTCATTTCACAAGTTATTCAGAGTCCTAGAGCCAAATATGCCTAATCTGGTTAACTATGCAAGTTTCCTGAGAAATAAGACACAAGAGGTTGAGAAGGTTAAGAGCGAATTCAGAATAATGGACCTGGTGAAGATTGATAAAGAAAGTTTTGTCAAGATTTTTTATCCAAAATTCACAGTCACTAGGTCAGATGGAAATACTTATGTGTTCACGGAAGCTGACATCTTCAACATGCACTTGGTCGATATTGAAGATCTTTTTGATGAACTGTGCAGAAATAAAAGAAATGAACACTGTAGATTTGCGCTAAACACACTGTTTCACTTTATGCATACCAAATTGGTATTAATGTCAGTGCAAGATCTACAGATTGGGGTTGAAAGAGGCATGAGGAAGATAAATATGACTGCACCTCACAGAGATATTAAATTTGCTGGTGAGCTGAAAGAGTTTCAAGTGATCTTGGTGAAGCATCCAGCAGTCATGTATAAAGATAGGAATAAGAAGTTGAGAGCAATGAGGAGTGTGGAGCTGAATAAGTTTTCTGATGGTACGTTGATTAAAGTTTTAAGTGGATTGAAAGGTAAGCTTGCAGCAGACCAGAAAAGAAAGACAAAGAAAGGAGCCTTATCTGTCAACGACCGAAGACTCATGGTTGAGTTTATTTCAAAAATTGAATGGAGGCTTTCGGATCGTAAAAGTATCAGAAGGTTTGAACAAAAGCTGGGCTTATCAGTTTGATGACTTTGCTATTTTCATCAAAGGGGGAGAATGTTAGAATATGTTTAATTGATGAAAAACAAAGTGTAGGGACTGTTTGTGTATTTCCTTAATAGTTTGTATAAATGTATAAATACCAACTTTGACTTTCCAAATTAGAGAGATCTGTCAGAATATCATTTTGTACGCATATGAATTAGAGAAAGCTGCTCTGTACAAGAATATTCCTGATCATCATTTTGTAATCATCAAGTTCATCAATCAAATCATTCGGTCAGTGTTGATTACGTTTATTGTTCTTATTAATTGTATATTGTTGATTGAATTGGTAGATATTACTTTTCACAAGGGCTGAAAAATCCTTACAAAAATTACTGTCAGTAGATCCAAATATAATGTCGTCGACATATATCTGTACTAGCATTATATGTGGGCCTTCCCTTTTAGTGAACAGAGTTGTGTCCACCACACCTTTATAGAAACCGGTAGAAATAAGGAAATTAGAAAGACTATCATACCATGCTCGAGGTGCTTGTTTTAAACCATAGAGGAATTTATCTAGCACATAAACATGGTCAGGTTTATGTGTGTGAACAAAGCCTTGTGGTTGTTCAACGTACACCTCCTCGTTAAGTTCACCGTTTAGAAAGGCAGTCTTGACGTCCATTTGGTACACTTTGAAATCTTTGTGTGCCGCGTACGCCAAGAAGATTCTGATTGCTTCGATCCGTGCAACTGGAGCGAAGGTCTCGTCATAATCTATCCCTTCTTGTTGTCGGTAGCCTTTGGCTACAAGTCTTGCTTTATTCCTTATCACAATGCCGTTCTCATCTCGTTTGTTCTTAAAAATCCACTTTGTTACGATCACTGTACGGTCTTTTGGTTTGGGAACTAACCGCCATACTCTTTGCTGTTCAAAATGGTTGAGTTCCTCTTGCATTGCAACTATCCAATCTGGATCTGTTAGGGCTTCATCCACACGAGCGGGCTCTATCATACTAACGAATGATGCGAAGAGGCATTCATTAGCAGACGCCCTACGAGTTTGGACTCCTGTTGAAACATCACCAATGATTTGATCTGTTGGGTGACTTCGGGTCCATTTAATCTCGTGTGGAAGGGGTGCTCGGGATGGAACTTCAGTGGTTAACGTGGGGATGGATGGAGATTCATGGTCAATGGTTTCAAATGATGGTACCACTGGTTCCGGTTCGAATTCCGAGTGTTCAGGTGAAGGAAGGATTGTTGGTATTATATGTGAGGGTATTATAGGAGTAGATTCAACTGCGGATGTATCGGTGGATGATGTAGATGGATGAGGGTATGATGTGGATGAAGATGGAGCGGAGAAACTTTGTGGCGCAGTTGAACTGGAAGGATTACCTACATTATTGACAACATTAGACACGTTAGCGTTAGGACCGAAAAATTCAACATAAAAAGGATCAAACAAATTAACCAAATCAGAAGAAGAAAAAGAAATGGGGGTTATTAAAAGAGTCTTCAGGCATTTGAGTAATGCGAGGTCCTGATTGATCAACTTCGGGTGCCAGTTCAGCCAACTCATCAAATGTGACATGCACACTTTCATTGACTGTTCTGGTTCGTGTATTGAATGCGTGATAGGCCTTCGAATTGGATGAGTATCCAATAAAGATCGCTTCATCCGCCTTTTCATTAAACTTCCCAAGGTTGTCTTTATCGTTCAGCACATAGCACCTGCAACCAAATACACGTAAGTACTTGATAAATGGCACTTTATTCAAAAAAGAGTTAGTAAGGAGTTTTGTTAAAGTGCTTATGGATAATGGAGCGATTTTGTGTATATCAGGTTGTTGATACGGCTTCGGCCCACAAGAACGGAGGTAGCTTCGAGTATGTGAGCATTGTACGAGCGGCTTTCACAAGCGTACGGTTATGCATTTCCACGACCCCATTTTGTTGAGGCGTTCGAGTAGCAGAATATTGATGCTGAATACCTTTGGATCGAAGGAAGCCCTCAACTACCGAGTTCTTGAACTCCGTGCCGTTATCAGATCTGATTGATTGCACTGACAGCTGCTGCTGGGTCTCGACACTCTTGATAAAATCTATGATTTCTTGAGCTGTCTCGTCCTTGGAACGCAAGAACCTGACCCAGGTATATCGTGAATAGTCATCAACGATAACCAACACATATCGTTTCCCGTTTATGCTTTGAGTCCGCATCAGTCCGCATAAATCCATGTGAAGTAACTCCAATACTCTTTTTGTTGATGGCTCAGGTTTTGGTTTGTGAGATGATCGTTTCATCTTTCCTTTCTCACAAGCTCCACAAAGATGGTCCTTTTCATAACGCAATTCAGGAAGACCTTTAACCAATTGTTTTGCAGCCAGCTTGTTGATATTGTCAAAGTTCAAATGGGATAATCTTCGATGCCACAACCAAGAGTCTTTTGAAGAGGCTTTTGATAATAAGCAAATGTAATCCTTCACTATTAGATTGGCTACGTCAATGGTGTAGAGGTTAGAGTTTCGGGAACCTGTTAGGATTTCTTTTCCATCCATACTCTTTACACTGCAGTTCTTAGCTCTAAAAGTTACCTGAAGTCCTTTGTCACAGAGTTGTCCTATGCTAAAAAGATTATGTGATAATCCCTCAACATAGTCAACGTCCTTAATGACCAGATTATTTAGAACTAAGTCCCTGTATCCTTTGATGTGTGCCTGATGGTTGTTCTCGAATTTTACCGTTCCGCAATACTGTTCAACTACGTTGGACATCAATTCTCTTCTTCCCGTCATATGTTTGGAGCAACCCGAATCCATATACCAAATGGACTTAGCCTGAAAAGCAAATAAATTTATATAATGAAAAACTATATGCATTCAAACACATCCATTTTTAATTCACAATCAAACCGTGTTCTGAACCGAGATGTTCAGAAAACATGATGAGTTAAGACCGGGTCCTGAGCTGTATGCACAGAAGCCAAACGTGTCGGTTTAAGCACAACCGACAAGCAAAAGAACGGGTCCTAGTCTATGGTAACTAGAAGCCATATCATTGAAGAACGGGTCTTGATCAGAAGTAACCAAGAACCATCTGCATAAAGATTACACAACTTTGGGTACCCACCTCAATATGGGTCCCTTTTTGTTAGGAGTTCCAGATTTATATGGCACGTGTACAGTGTTAGAAACCCATTTAGCATTTGTGTGTGGTCCGGATGCATAACCCCTTGGTATCCATTGAAGATTGGATTTATTGGGCTTTGGAACCTTAGGCGCTGAAATTGCCTTTGGTTTTTGTCTTTTTGAGACCTTTTTGACCGTTGCTTTTGTTTTGGGCCTTGGCAACGGACAAGTCTCAAGTTTATTTGTGGCTAATGATGCAACATTTTTTGTTTTCTTTTTCCGAATTCGTTTAACAGGATATGGCACGAAAGCATTCATTTCAGGAACCTGTCGTCTATAGCGAGTTGGACATAGATCAAATAATTCACTGAACGAGTACTTTAAAGAAACAACAGAATTCGGTACATCATTACGCACATTGTCACACACATTGTTACACAAATTGTCTTTAGAGATTACAGACATCCTATCTCTAGTAACAAATTCATTTGGCATTATAGCCTTCTTCACAAAAAAACTCGAAAAATCCAGCATGGTGGTTTTTGGAACTCTTCTTATATGATCTGTAGGAACAAAATGATTAGAGTCAGTAAGCATGGAAGATTTAGACTTGACAGAATTTTCTTTTTGTTGGTGAGTGGGTTTCTTAAAAGACTTGGATTGGATCTGAGTCTTTTTAGAAGCCTCATTTTTAAACGGTTTTGAACACTCACCTTTATAAATGAAAGAAGAAGTCTCAGCTTTGGCCTTACCTGTATTTGATGACACATATGGAATTTTGGTGGAATGAGAAACTGTTTGTTCTTTTGAAAAGTCTTTCAACTTTTGAGAAACCATTTCAAATTTTCTCTGTAGACAGTTACTTCCACAGATTGTTGAAACGTTTTATTTACCAATTCTTCTTCGCTCTTAAGAAGAGCATCTTGAAGATCAAGAGCTTTCTTTTGAGATGACTTCAATTCCTTTTCTAAAACAGTGATTTGTTGTTGAAGAACTTTTGCAGGAATATAAAGTTGAGGAGTTGATTTAACGGTTTCTGTTTTCAATTCAGCTTCTGAATAAGTTGACAAGAAGGCTTCCTCTAAAGTGGGTACTCTAGAGGGATAACTCTCGTTAAGTTCTTCATATTGAAAAGAAATTTCTTTTTCTTTATGAGCAACACGTTTCTCATTTTCTTGGTTTAAAACTTCTTTTGATGACTCAAAAAAGAAAGATTTAAGACCAGCTCCCATATAATTCATGTCATAAAATAAAGGTAAAACTTTATGTGCCTTTTCCAAATATTTAGGATTTTTAAAACCGATTCCTTGTTTAGAATGGTAAAACCTACTTTCTTTGGGCTGATTTAAGTGGATAGTTTGTTCTGTTTGACCCCTTTTTAAAAATGCATCGTCAAGGGTCTTTATTCGAGAGTACAAACTTATCCTTTCTTCTTCAATCATTTTATATTTTCTAAACTGTCTATATTTTCCATATTTACTGTATCTAACTGTTTTGTAAGAACAGAGATTTCTACTTTTAATGAGAGTTTTTCTTTTGATAACCTGTCCATACAAGATTCAAGATATATATTCCTGTCCTGAACATCTACTTTTTCGATTAAAATCTGTTTTATAACATTGTGATTGGTTAACCACTTTGAATGATATAATGCAGACGACTCTTTTAAAGTTTGAGCTTGATGTTCAGCCTGTATACACTTTGCAGTTTCAGCATTTAATCTAGCTTGTAGATCAAGAATATGTGTGTGCAATGTACATTCATTATTTACAAATAAATTATTTACATGTTTAGGAATCTAACAGGAATATACCTCATTTGTCTCAGAACCGGATGTAGAGCATTCGGGATCGTCGGTTGTGGTCATCAGACATGCTGGTGGATTTTTCAATGTCTCCCCCTCAGCAGCATGATCTGAAGTCTCAGCAGTGGAAACGGCACGATGCTCCAACCCTTGACGATCAACCATATAGCAGTTTTTGCCCGTATCATCGTCCTCGTCGGTGTCTTCAGCATCCCAGTAATCTTCCTGGGCGACGAGGGCCAGCGCATCGGTTCTTTTATTCGCGGCCTACAGCTTTCTCTCGTAGTAGCCGACGTCTCTGTCAAAATTATTTTTGCACTCCCGAGCAAAGTGGCCCGGTTTTCCAGACTTGTAACAGAGTCGCTCGTCTGCGGCTTTTGGTTCATCGGCCCGCGCTCTGTCCTCCCCTTTTTCAGCCGGCCTCTTGTCTGCGCGGCGATGTTCTCTGCTGTCATCTCTCCTTCGTTCTCTTCTCTCATGCTCTCGCCTGTCATCACAGCGGTCGTCCCTGCGATCATCCTGACGATCGTCCCGCCTATCATAGTCCCGCTTGTCGTCCCTTCGATCCTCGCGCCTATCGTCTCCCCTTTCATAACGGCGATCATCTCGATAGTCGCGTCTATCGTCATACCTCCTCTCATCCCGATCATCCCTTCGGTAATCGTCCATGCGATAATCATCGCCTCGGTCATCCCTTCGATCATCTGAGTACCTCCGTGGACCGGTGTCATAACGGAGTTGATTGTTAGTCTTGTTGGAAAACCGTCGTTGTTGGAGACGATTGGTCCACAAGGCTATTTGTTCCTGTATTGTGGCCTCTTCCTCATCAAATACCTGACGTGGAGAAGAGGCATACTTGCACTGCGATAATGATGAACCTGGAGCAAAGGATGGTGTTGGAACATTCGTGTTGGTAATCAAGGCGAGTGAATCATTGGGTTTCATTCCGGTGTTGGCTGATAGCAGTAAAGATGCCAATTGATTCGCCATCAGTTTTTGTTGATCCACATCCCCTTGATACTTCTTTAGCTCCTCGAAGACGACGTTAATGGATACCTCAGGAATGTTCAGGACTTGTTTCGTGGCCCGGCATGCGATCTGCCATTCGGGGGCTAAGGCTGCAAAGAACTGGATGTTTATGTCATCCCTGCCCTTTTTAATGTGCAGTTTGTTCAATTCATTCAGGACCGCACAAAACCTTGTAAACGTAGCTTGCAGAGATTCCCCGTCTTTTGCCCGGAATTCTGTAAACTTAGCCTTGGCCTCCTCAATCTTGGCCCTATCATCGAGATCTGCCCCCCAGCATTTGGACTTCCAATTCGTCCCACATGTCTTTGGCAGACATTTTGCCGTCTACGCCAACCAGAATATCAGTGGGGAGGGCCTGATAGATCAAATATTCCGCCCTCTTATCGGCATGCTTCCTGTCTCTCTCGGCGTCATTAGCCGGTTCGCGTTCAACTTTGGAGGCTAAGACAGGGGGGTCAGCCTCAGGTCTGGATGCTATTTCCCGATAATAGATGACGGGACCCTCGGAGATGGACTGAAGCATTAAATTCCCAAGCGGTTGCATCCCAACGAATTTGAGGAACCGGGATTTCCATTATTCATACTCATCGTGATAGAGAACAGGTGGTCTGTTCTCAAATCCGAGTACGAGAGCTTCGCGAGACATGATTTTGGTGCTGATGGAAAAGATAAGATCTTAAAGGTGGAAACTTGACACGGATGGGTTGGACTTTGGAAGAATAGCACTGTGGTGGTGCTAATTCGGATAATGACTGATTTCGGATGAGAAAGGAATACGGATGGCTGGAGTTCGGGTGAACAGTGTTTCGGATGGTCAGGGGTTCGGACAAGGACCAAATTCGGATGAACTTTGATTTCGGATGAAAGACCTAATTCGGAAGGTACGAAGTCTGATGGACCGAATTCGGATGAACCGGATTCGGATGAACAGTGACGACTTCGGATAGGGTACTTCGGACGAACAGTATGTGGTTCGGATGAAGTGAGGGAACCGAATTCGGATGTTCTGAATTCGGGTGAACAGTGGACAGGCACTTAGGAAAATGTCCAGGTAGGGGACCGAATTCGGATGGTCCGAGTTCAGGTGGTCCAAAAAGGATATGGTCCGAAGTTAAAATTTAAAAATTTAAGCACAAGTCCAAAATGGTAAAATGAGGATGCCTGATCTGAACTTCGGATGGTCCGAAGTTTGGATGGGACCGAATGAGGGTCCGAAATGGGCACAGATTGGTCCGAGATACACCTAAAGCTGGTCCGAATTGGACCGAAGTGAGGTCCGAATTAGGGTTAAATAGTGTCCGAATTGGGATCTTAAATGGTCCGAAGTGCTACAGGGTATGGTCCGAAATACAGCAGGTTTTAACAGATTTTCTAAGCAGAAAAGTTCAGATGTCCATTTCAGCAGATTTAAAGCCTAAAAAAGTTTCTAAATGACTGGGTAACTATTTTAAACACTTTTGATGATTTAAAATAAACCAAAACACTTAAAAATCAGTAAAGAACAAGCTAAAACCCACTAAAAACCCATATTTTTAAACTTTTTCAAATATCCGATTCTTGATGATTTTAATGGAAATATGGAATAGAATGAGCTCGAAATCAGAGTATGTTTATATTGTGATGATTATAAGACGATAATAACACAATAAACACAGAAAACTATGGGTGAAATGGATCTAACCGAATGAAACAGTGAAGAACACGATGAAGTTGAAGAAACCCAGCAGAATCAGAGAAGAAACAAGTTGAAATCCACCTTTTGGGCTTTGATACCAATTGTAAAATGCTATTCCCATATATATTTCAGCACCTTGATGATTCTTTCTCACAACCCAAGAAGAAACAAGCTCAATAATTAGGTTATGATGAAGAAGACAATGAGAATAATGAGAGAATGTGAAGATGGCGGCTGCAGTAATTTGTATTCAATATATGAACCGTGTAATACAAAAAGTAACCCTAGGAGCTTTATAGCTCCATTTAATTAACTATGGGCATTGACACAATTGCCCCCTAGACTTTTACATAGAAATAAATAACAAGGAAATAAATACAAAGCTAAATGCTAAGTAAATAATTATTACAAAATAACTCCATATGATCGAAATTGAATGTCTAACAATATATATATATATATATATATATATATATATATATATATATATATATATATATATATATATATATATATATATATATATATAATATGGTTCGAGAGAGTACCACCCATTATGCAGCGCACCAGAAGGTACCACCTTTTAAAAAACTTTTTTAAAATTTTTTTTCATAAACATGTTTTGATTGACATTATGAAGATCATATTATTTCACATGCATTCAAATCTCATAGCTCCTAAAAAGTGATGTGAACACACACTTACATAATTTTGAATGTATGTGAACATGCATTTATGTGATGCGTGTTTTCATGCACTTAGAGTGTTCGGATTTGCGTGAAATTTACATATGATCAGTGTAATGTTAATTAAAACATGTTAATTACCTTCTGGTGCGCTGCATAATGGGTGGTACTCACTTGAACACACACACACACATATATATATATATATATATATATATATATATATATATATATATATATATATGTGTGTGTGTATATATATATATATATATATATATATATATATATATATATATATATATATATATAAATATATAGATTTGGGTTCAAAAAAGTACCCATGAGATTTGAGTGTACAAACGGTACCCATCCAAAACCACAAGATTAAATAAAACAATGAGTGTGATCAAAAATTGAAATTACTTGCGCGTCCCTTTTTTTAGCTAGAAGGGTATTTTCAAAATTACAGCGATCATCACAACACTTATAAAATGATCATTCACATTACTTATTTGATCATTCACATTACTTAATTGATCATTCACGTTACTTAATTGTTCATTCACAACACATATTTGGTCATTCACAAGAATTATTTGACTATTTACAATTATTTTACACTTATTTGATTATTCACAATAATTATTTGACTATTTACACTTCTTCTATAGTTATTTGATCATTCACATTATTTAATTGACCATTCCCATTACTTAATTGATCATTCACATTACTTAAATGATCATTCACATTACTTAATTGACCATTCACATTACTTAATTGACCATTCATATTATTTAATTGATCATTCACATTACTTAAATGATCATTCACATTACTTAATTGATCATTCAATTTACTTAAATGATCATTCACATTACTTAATTGATCATTCACATTAATTAATTGATCATTCACAACACTTATTTGATCATCACATGAATTATTTGTCAATATTCAATATTTATTTCATCATTCACAATAATTATTTGACTATTTACACTTTTTCTACACTTATTTGATCATTCACAATAATTATTTGACCATTCACACTAATTCTACACTTATTTGATCATTCACAACACTTATGTCATCATTCACAACACTTATTTGATCATTCACAATTTTTATACACTTATTAGATCATTCACAACACTTATTTGATCATTCACAAGAATTATTTAACCATTCATAGTATTTATTTGATCATTCACAACACTTATTTGATCATTCACATTAATTATTTGACCATTTATAATAAGTTTAGAAGAACTATGAGTGGTCAAATAATTATTGTGAATGATCAAATAAGTGTTGTAAATGATCAAATAAGTGTAGAAGAAGTGTAAAAGTCGAATAATTATTGTGAATGATGAATAAATACTGTAAAAGGTCAAATAATTCATGTGAATGATCAAATAAATACTGTGAATGGTCAAATAATTATTGTGAATGATCAAATAAGTGTTGTGAATGGTCAATTAAGTGTTGTGAATGGTCAATTAAGTAATGTGAATGATCAACTAAGTAATGTGAATGGTTAATTAAGTAATGTGAATGATCATTTAAGTAATGTGAATGATCAATTAAATAATATGAATGATCATTTAAGTAATGTGAATGGTCAATTAAGTGTTGAAGAATTGTGAATGATCAAATAAGTGTTCTGATTCATCAAATAAGTGTACAAGAAGTATAATTAGTTAAATAAGTGTTGTGAATGATCAATTAAGTAATGTGAATGATCAATTAACTAATGTGAATGATCAATTAAGTAATGTGAATGATCAATTAAGTAATGTGAATGGGCGTTGTAATTACGAAAATACCATTGCCTATGTGGGGTACGCTAGATACGCAGGCTTTTCCTTGGTACACTATGGAGACTTATTATATATATATATAATATTTAAAAAGGATATATATGATATTAATAACTTAAGTTGGGTATATATGATATTATGAAGTTTAGGAGCGATATATACGATATTAAAATTTTAAGATGGGTATATATATATGATATTATGAAGTTTTGGAGGAATATATATATATATATATATATATATATATATATATATATATATATATATATATATATGAAATTCTCTTATTTTTTATATACTCATATTATACATGGATCACTAAACCAGTACATCAGTAAATAAATATATCATGTGTCAGTCCCACCTTTATTGTCATGTGTCATATCTTCTTTTGCGTTGAAATTTAGGGATGTGCATGGTTCGGCCGAAACTAATCACACCAGCCAAGCCAAATAATTTGGCCAGATTTGGCCGATTTTATACTTTAAAAATGGCCGCCCGGTTTGGTAATTAAGTTTATAAATTGAGAACTTGGTTTGTTTTGTTGTTTAGAAGGTGAAACCGGCCAAGTAAACCAAACCAAACCATATATATATATATATATAGGGAGTGGATCAAATGAGGATCGTTATTAAAATGAATACGGTAAGAATCAATGAAAATGAGACACGTCATCAATATTAATCCACATCATCAAGGGCATTTTGGACATTTATACAATTAAATTAAATTATAAAATAAAAAAGAATTAATTCAATCTCTCCATTTCCATAATTACATCCTTAAATCTCTCTCTCTCTCTCTCCACCATAATTTTTCACATTCCAAAGAAAAATATCTCTCTCTCTCTCCCCCATGGTGTCACACAAACCACCATCTTCTCCGGCGGTCTTCCACCCCTTCCACTCTTTCGTGGTCACTGCCGCCGTTATATCACAAACGTCAATGACGTGAATCTGACACCACAACCCGACACTAACGTCAATGAGGTGAAGTGTGTACCACCGCCGTCGTGAATCGCTTGCTTGTACCGTGAACCAACGCTCACCTCTTCCTCCTCCTCCTCTTTTTCTTGAGCCGTGAAACCTCTGCCTTCGTGAACCATGTATCTCCGCCGCTGTGAATCGCTTGTTTGAACCGTGAACCGCCGCTCGTCTCCTCAGCACTTGCTTGAACTGTGAACCGCCGTGAACAATTGAAAGTCCAAATCATCCGCCTTCGTGAATCACGATGGCGTAGTGAATCATTGTAGGTGTTATGAATCATGGTGTGCCATCGAACTGATTCACAATAAGTGATGTCGTCGAAATCGGTGTTGTGAACCATAAGTTTTGTCGTCGACATCGCTAGTGTCATGAATCATGATGACATTGTGAATCATTGTAGGTGCTGTGAATCACGATGGTGCCAACGAAATCGGTGTTGCCTGATCCACAATTAAAAACCAATAGAATTAATTTGAAATATATGGTTCACAATTACCAAAATGTCCTTTTATTAGATTCCACCTCATATAATATTCAACTTAATTACATTTTTGTCACCTTGCTTCGTATTGGTTGAGTCACAAAATAAAGTAATTCTATTGGTTCTTACAGTCCTCATTTTAAGCAAGATCCTCACCCTATATATATATATATATATATATATATATATATATATATATATATATATATATATATATATATATATATATATATATATATATATTGCAGGTCCCAAAAGGTTTCCCTAGTATGTTGCTCTAAGCTGTAGAGGTGGGGGGGGGGGGTGAATACAGCTAATTAAAACTCAACACACTTTTCTCAATGTTTGTGTATATTATTAACAAATGTTAATTACAAACAAGCTTGAACTGCGGAATGGTTCAAGCTTAGATGACAGGTACAACAGACGTATAACTAATCTAAGACTCACTCAGACTAGGTACAATGAATACACTCACTAAGATGAACTCACTGTTTACAAGACAGACAGATGAACAGCTTGAATAAGAACAGCTTGGACACACGTTACTGTTTTATTCAACCAGACTTGCATGCATGAAAACACACTTCTTTGCACGATCTGAATCACACTCTCTTGGTTTTCTCACATTCCTTAGAAGCTTCCTTTTATACTCTCATTGAGAATCTCAGTGAAGCTTCCTCATTGGTCAATGAGATAGTGGGATGTCTTTCCAAGAAGAGAAAACAACTTTTCTGCACGTTCTGACAAAGCAAAAATTGTCTTTACATTGCAGAATCTTTGTCTTTTCCTTTTTGTCTCTGTTGTAGAAGGCTTTAACTAAAAGAGGAATGTAAACTTTGAACCTTTCATCTTCTGTTATGGCCATTTTGATATAAGAAATGGTCTGTCACCCATTTCAGATATCCCTTTGTTTTCATTTAACAGGACAACGTAGGAAGTCTTTGCAGTTTCTGTTTTTCCACTTTGTCTTTGACTTTGTAACTGATCTTGTAGTCTAAGACAATACATGAGGACATGGAAACGTATTCCTTAAAGTGTTTGGCCTGTTCACAAGAACGGAACACTTAGAATTTGTCCCATTTGCTCAACAGGATAGAGCAGCGTAGACAGTTTATGTCCAGCCTGTTCAACAGATTAGAACAGCTTCGGCAATCTGCCTTAGTTGCAACAAATGCAATAGGGTAAACAACTTTGACTAATATTGAAAATCACTTATCAGGTTTCAATAAGGCATTAACAGGCCTTAAATTATACTTTCTAGTGCATCAAACAAGTTTGATTAAAAATCTCCCCCTAAGATGTAGAACAGGTTTGACTGAGTCCTTTTTGTGCCTAACATATATATATATATATATATATATATATATATATATATATATATATATATATATATATATATATATGTTAATTATGACTTTTATTATATTAAATAAACTTACAAAGCAAATAATGTAATTAAATTACGTTATTAAGACAAATACAAAAATTCAAAAGTTAGGTTATTACACATAGCCCACTCTTACATGTGAATGGATGTAATTGGTTAAACAAGTAGCATATAAGTAATGATAGATACTAACCCGATGTACTTTGATCCGTGAGTTATCATACTTTGCTCGTTAATGGGTAGCAAAGTGGGATGATTCACCTTTGACGACTCTAATATATGAAAATTTTAAATTTGATGCTAATTCTGCAAATTATTAATATATGAATTATTGTTAAATCTGTGTGAAACATCCTATTTAATTATGAGGGTGTTTCACATTCGTCCACTTTCAGTTCATTCACTTTCAATTCATTCGTATAATTTTAATTAATTTGTTGTTTAAATCTTTCAAGATGTCGAGTTCCGAAGACCATGTTATCGATACCACTACAGAGTTTACCACACCTGAGGTATTTTTGTCAATTTATTATACATATATTTCTTATGTTCTGTAATGATATTTTTGTCAATTTATTATAAATGCGTATAACTTTTTTTTACATAGGACTTTGCGACCTTTGAAGAATTAATAAATTGGGTGAATAATCAGTATTCATAGGAATAGTTGTTGTAAGAAAACATTCGAAGATTTCTAAAAAAAAGAATTAAGAAAAGTTGGCTAAGTTGTGATCGAGGTGGTGAATATAAAGATGTCGGATCTATTTCTAGAGATACAGCAACAAAATAAATTGGGCATCTTTTTGAGCTAGTTGGTCATCGTAATGATGATTCTACTAAATCGTGAAAGTTAACGGTGACTTGTGGTACACATACTTATTTAGCTGACAATAGTATGGTAGGACATCCGTATGCGATGCGTCTCAATGAGGAGGGATAAATTGTGACAGACAGAGAGTTGACATTAATGAAAGCATGCACAATCATGAAAAAAATATTTTGAAGAATTGCCGACCGTGTTTTAATCTACGATGTTGGAATTTATTTCAACACGAGTGGGATAAATTGGTTGAGCATTCATCAGAAGACAACTATGTAAATAATTACATCGATCTACAATGGTATCTGCATGATGCTAAAGGTACCATTATAAATAATATATTTTTCTTATGGACTTTAAACAATGTTTTTAAACTTATTTGATTATGATATATTTTTTATTTGATTTTTAATAGTTTCAGCACATGTGTTTGCATATGTGAATGATACTTGGCTGAACCCATATAAGGAAATGTTTGTGTCAGCTTGGTGTGACAAGTCTCTCACTTTTGGTAACAACACGACAAACAGAGTGAAAAGCCAACATGCTGATCTAGAAAGTTTATTAAATTGATCATGAAATAAGTTAAATGCAATAGTAAAAGAAATAGAAGAAATAATAAAACTACAACACTGGGCAGTTCTAGAAAAATTAGTAAATAGTAGAATAAAAGTGTCGCATAGGATAAATTCATGGCTTTTTAGGATTTTAAAGGAAGAGTGTCAAAGTATGCTTTAAAAAAATTTGGTCTGAACTACAACGGCTTAACAACATACAAAATGTGATGGCTGAAAATTATGGGTGTAAACTTCGTACCAGTTATGGGTTACCATGTGCACATGAATTTGATTGTTATTTACCAGGAAGATTTATTCATTCCGCTACAAACGGTTGATGGATTCTAGACGACACCAAAAGTCTTTAACCCCAACCAAGATGAAGTTGATGACATATCTTGTGGTGCAGAGCTCAATGAATTCAAAGAAACTTTTGCAAAACATGATCGTACGAAAAAGGTAGGTATGTTGAGCGGACTGAAAGAGGTAACTTTTTAAACCACCAAATCTGTTGGTGAACCTTATGTCCAAAAAATTACTCATGGTCGTCCAAACAAGGGCAAACAAACTATGTCGTGTCAATTTGACTTGAATGAACTGCCAAGGCATAGCAAATACGTGGATCACGATCCACAACCCGAACACGAGCCACCAAGACATAGTGAATATGTGTATCGCGATCCACAACCCCAACACAAGCCACCAAGACATAATTAAAATGTGTTTCTCGATCCACATACAACACAATCCTGCTGCTTATATAGGCCAGTTGCTTTTGATTTGAATCATCGAATACCATCTGCTTTCGATCACCTACCAGCATACCAAGACTACGTATATCAAGAATCGTCATCAATGGTGAACGACTTTTTTTGGACAAGATCCGTTTATGCAATACTTAATAAATTTATCAGCCAATATAGGTATTAAATAATTACTTATATGTTTATTTATGTTTTTCATAATCTATCAGATTCACTTTGTTTTATATGATAAAAGTTAGGAACCGACAAGTTCATGGCCACATGGATACACTCATCACGATCTTACACAACAAGATGAGTATTATTCACATCCACCAAAAATCCAGGTATAATGTATGATATTGATTATTATGTATCTGGTTTATTGGATGGTTGATATGAATACGTTTTTTTATTATTTTTTATAGGAACCATACGATATAGCCATCCACTCATGAATGAAATTCCATCATTTTTCAATCATATGTCATCGGCATAGAAGATGTTCAAGGTGATGGAAATTGTGGTTTTCGATCAATAAATGTTGGTATAGGTCAATATGAAAACGAATGGCCTAGAGTTCGTGGTGGATTACTGGAGGAGTTAGGTAAAAATAAGAAACATTACAAAACCATCATTGCCTACGAAAGAGTGAAAGAATCCTTAAATCGGAAAGGTTCCGGATTTGCACCAATTCATCATTGGTTATTTATGCTTGTACTGGAATTTTGATCGCTAATAAGTATGAGTGCATTTTTTATTGTTTAACAAATGAAGGCAGCAAGACGTAATTTCCTCTTTGGTCAACCCCACGTTCTGAAAATGAATCCATCACAATCGCACATGTGCATGAAAATCATTTTATAAAAGTTGATCCACAAGAAGATTATACAATGCCGACTGTTTGTGGGTATAACTAACGTTCCATAAAAAGCGAAAAAAGTGGAGGGGGAATATTTATATAACATGTACTGTTGGAGTGATAATTTATACAAATTTAGTTTTATCAAGGGGTATTATGTTATTTATGAAATTATTAATGTAATTCCTATTTAATCAATCAACAATCAATAACAAAAAATTAAGAATATAAAATCAATACTAACCAAATGATTGGATTTCCAAAGATGATTACAAAGAGATGAGAATGCCCAATGTTTTACACTGTAGCCCTAGAATCTTCACACAGATTTCCGTGTAATTACAAAATGATTCTGTTAGTTCTATCAATTACAAAAGTCTACATTCTATTTATATGCAATTACAACTATGACCTATTTAAAATTTATACCCTAGACTTATTTTACTTCATCAATTAAAATCCAAGTCCTCATACTCGTCAAAATTATAAAACTCTGATTGAATACTCAACGGAACAGGAACATCTTCATAAAGAATCAATTCCTGCCCACCTTGAGTATCAACAGGTTTACCCTTAGAGCTCCCGGCTTCTCATTTCTCTTGTGTTTCTGCCTCTTTTTCAGGATAAGTAATCATTAATAATCCAGTTCCTGGCTCATCAAGCTTCTTCTTCTTTTCCCCCTCATGAGGAGCATCATCGGAGTCTTCGTCATGCTCGTCATGCTTACGCTTTGGAGCAGAAGCTTGAGCCTTACATGATTGTTCAACTGCAGAGACTCTTTCAGATAAATTTCCCAAGGCTGTGATGATCGTGCTCTCTAACCCCATCATGCGTTCTCGCATTTCATCAAACTGGTCATATACAAAGTCTCGTAGCTCTTCAATAACCTGATTTGGATCTTTTTGCTTCACCGCTTCTTCAGCCACAGACTTTCCCTTTAAAAACTTCTGAATATTGGTCATCTGAGACATTACTTCTGATAGTTGAGCTGTCAAGTGATTGTTCACTCTTGCAACTGCTGCACTTAAAGCTTGATTCAACGTTGTTTCAGTAACAAACGGGGAAAAAGTAACCACTGGGTCACGTAGACTTTCAGTTGTCACGAAATTCAAACTATGTAAAGAAACTTCTACGTGGCCAGTACTTAGAGTTGACATGGATGTAGGTCCGACTGGACTTCCAACCTCTCCAAATGATAGAGCAACAAATGCTTCCGTGACTAAGGTTGTTCCGACAGTGACACGAAGTTCAGCTGCACTCACTTCAACACATGAAGCGGACTCGAGTGTCCTAAGGTGTATAGATTCTATACTCTGTGCATCAAACGAAGTCGTACACCCGGGCAGATGTGTACTTGGTTCAATATCCATAAAATGCTAAGGATTTTCGGACAGCAAATGTGTTTCATCCTAGTGAGAAATTGAAACAATCTCCTGTTGGGAGGAGACTAAGTGGCTCGTGGGGTGTGCAGATGTCAGTGGGATGCTAACTATGTCAATGTTAACCCCCTGTTGGAGCTAACAGCATATGTGGTTTGATCCCGGCTTTCTAGGCTAGGCACCTCCCTCACACTTTGTCTAGCTATTTCTACAACATCATTTAATGCTGCACCTCCCTCATTTGGATCATTTCCTCCCTCATCATCATCATCATCATCATCGTCATCTCCTTCTGTAGCTCCCTAAAAATATTTGATAGAGTTCGTTTGGAATCTGAGCTGCTTGCTTCTCCCTCACCACCCCTCTCATGTATTTCTACACCCTCGCTCACAGTTTGGCTTCCGTGAACTTCAGCCACATGCTGAAGTTCCTCCTCACCTACAGCTCCTTGGTTAGAAAAACCCGGTTCTTGGGTTTCTACGGGAGCATGATCTATGCGATACACCTCACATGCTCGCTCTCCGGATCAGCATACTTTAATAACGATTCAGGAATTGGCATTATGTTTGCTATTGGTGAATCTTGTATACCATGTAAGCTCATAATTACGTAATCAGGGCACCGTTGAGCATTAGAACATTTTGGAATCTTTTCATTGCCCCTTAATATTCCTCTGATCAGAATTTGGATAAAGCGTTGAAGAGGGACAAATTTTCTTGCTCTATTTGTCGTCTCTGCTAGCACGACTTCCTTCAAATCCTCCCATATACATTGTGCGTAGTCATAATGTTTGTTGAATGCGATTCCATGAAACATTTTGAGACAGTGAGTGCTACATCTGTCAATGCCAGTGTGCTTTGACGTCATGCATCAGTTTATAATGTCGAAGAGTGTGTACCATTCTCCATTAAGCCCATTCCTATGGAACTTAGAACTCTTTGGTAGTGGTTTTGAGTAACCCAGGAAAATTAGATCATGTATAAGCTCTTCATCAGATACAAAATCTTCGAAATCGGCTAACTCTGGGAAATTCACGGTATCGATGCGACGAGGTAGAAACAGATTGTCGCAGTCTTGCTAATGTTATTTTCGTCTTCAATTGATCGATGGTAACCTTAAAGCCGTAGTCTATTAGTTAGCTCTTCATCCACAACACTTGAGAACAGCACCACGATACGGCAACGTATTCAGCTTCGGCTGTAGACAGTGAAACACAGTGTTGTTTCTTGGATGACCAGCAGACAGGTTTGTCACCTAGGAATTGGAGTGCTCCTGATGTGCTTTTTCTGTCCATTTTATCACCTGTGTGATCAACATCTAAAAAGGCAGTTAAGGTGAATGATGATTCCCTAGGATACCACAAAGTAAGCTTTGGTGTTCCCTTTAAATATCTTAAGATTATTTTGGTAGCAGCCAAATGTGATTTTTTCGGATGTGCCTGATATCTAGCACAAACACATGTAGCAAACATAATATCAGCTCTACTTGCAGTTAAATACATTAATGACCCAATAATGCCTCGATAATGAGTGACATCTACAGGTTTCCCTGAAATGTCCTCATCGAGTTTGGATTTGGAATCCGGAGCCATGGGAGTTTTCATAGGAGTACTATTTACCATGTTAAATTTCTTTAACATGTCCTGAATATATTTGGACTGATTGATGAAAATTCCAACAGTCAGTTGTTTCACTTGTAAACGTAAGAAATTGATTTCTCCCATCATGCTCATTTCAAATTTCTGGGACATTAAGAAAGCAAATTTCTTGCAAAATTCTGGATTAATAGACCCAAATATTATCATCTACATATATTTGAATTACTATAATATCTCCCTGACGTTTTATAAACAGGGTTGTATCCACTGCACCTTTATTAAATCCACATTTCAACAAATATGTTGAAAGTGCATCATACCAAGCACGAAGTGCTTGTTTAAGGCCATACAAGGATTTATCCAAAATTTATACATGATCAGGTTTCGAAGGATCAGTAAACCCTTCGGGCTGATATGTATACACTTCTTCTGTCAGTTCCCCATTTAGAAACACAGTTTTTACATCCATTTGATAAACTGTAAAGTTTTTATGAGCCACAAAAGCCAAAAACATCATAATAGCTTCTATTCTGGCAACTGGAGCGAATGTTTCATCGTTATCAACCCTTCTTGCAGACTGTATCCTTTGGCGACGAGGCAAGCCTTGTTACGAATGATGACACCGTGTTCATCCTTCTTATTCTTGAAAATCCATTTCGTGCCAATGATTGATTTGTCTTTTGGTCGCTCGACCAATCTCCAGACCTTCAACCTTTCAAACTGATTCAGCTCTTCTTGCATATTCACAATCCAATCAGCATCCAGAAGAGCTTCTTTAACATTCTTTGGCTCAATTTTGCTTAGAGAGTTTGAAAATAAGCACTCATTCATGGTTGCTCTTCTGGTTTTGACTGAAGCTGAAGGATCACCTATGATGTTTTTCAGTTGGGTGATTCCTTGTCCACTTAAAGGTATGTGGGTAAGGTTGAAGTTGATCTTGATTGGGGTTTAAGTCTAGATAGGGAATTCGAGGGTTAGCTTCTGAGGTTGATGGTATATCAACTGAGATCGGGGTTTCTGAGTTCTTAGAAGGTAAGGGAGTTTGAAAAGATACTGGAGGTTGAATGGGTGGTACATTGTCCACTGGTAAGTGTACGTCAGTCGTTGAAGCTTCTCCAGTTACTTCTGAAATAGGTTGGTGAGAATAATCTGAGACTACGACTGGATCTTCAGTAATCCTGTCAGACACCAAATTCGAAACATTAGGTTTGGGCTGTTCAAAGTAGTCTTCATAAAATTCTCAAACAGTTTATTTAAATCAGAATTATCTACACTCTATTCAGATGACTTCATAGAAGTCGACTTGTTAAGATCGGGTCCTGAACTGGTATGTTCAGAAGTGATTACAACGCCTTCATCAAATTTGACATTGACGCTTTCATTGATTGTCTTTGTCATCTTATTGTAGACTCGGAAGGCTACAGACTCCTTCAAATAACCAATGAAGATACCTTCATCAGCTTTCTGACTAAATTTCCCAGATTGTCTTTGTCATTTAATATGAAATACCTGCATCCTAAGACATGGAAAAATTTGACATTAGGTACTCGTTTATTTATTAATTCATACGGAGTCTTTCCGAATCTCATGTTGATTATGGATCTGTTCTGCGTAAAATAAGTCGTTGCTACAGCTTCAGCCCAAAGGAATAACGGAAGGTTTGAATATGCCAACATCGTTCTTGCAGATTCCACTAGGGTGCGATTTCTTCGTTCAACTATACCATTTTGCTGTGGAGTGCGAGCTGCTGAGAATTGATGAGTTATTCCCACTGAATTTAGAAACAACTCGAGAGATTTGTTCTTAAATTCTGTCCCATTATCTGATCTGATGGTTTGAACTGAGAGCTGCAACTTGACATGAATTCTGCGAATGAAGTCGATTATTATTTCGGTAGCATCAGAGTTGGAACGTAGGAAAAATACCCATGTGTATCTGGAGTAGTCATCGACTATTACCAACACATATCTCTTTTTGTTTATGCTCTGTACTCTCATTGGTCCACACAAGTCCATATGAAGTAGTTCCAATGCTTTCGTTGACGAGTGTTCAGTTTTGGACTTGTGAGACGCTCTAACCATCTTTCCTTTTTCACAGGCTGTGCATAACTGCTCTTTTTGAAACCTAAGAGTTGGTAGCCCTTTGACTAACCCACCTTTTGCAAGGATGGTTAACTCTTTGAAATTTAGGTGAGAAAGGCGGCGATGCCATAGCCAAGAGACTTTAGATGTTGCTTTTGACAGTAAGCAAACATCTTTCTTCAGATTGATTGAGGCTAGGTCTATTGAGTACAGATTAGTTTTCCTATTCCCTGCAAGGATTTCCTTTCCTTCTTCAGATCTTATGCTGCACCGATTAGCTTTAGAATTGACCTCTAATCCTTTGTCGCAGAGTTGTCCAATGCTGAACAGATTATGACCGAGACCGTCAACGTAGAAGACTTCTTGAATCGTTATTTTGTCGTACTCAAGACTCCCATATCCTTTGATAAGATAGAACTGATCATTCCCGAAACGGACCGTCCCACAAAACTTATCAACAAAGTTGGTGAGATTTTCTTTCTGTCCGGTCATGTGCTTTGAGCAGCCGGAGTCAAGGTACCACACATGATTTACCTATAAGACGAAATAAAACGTGAGGTACCCACTTATAGTTGGGTACTTTTGATTTCGGTAAATCATGTGGTTTGATATTCATCTGGTCATCATACACTTCTTTTAATTTAGGAACCCACTTTTTAACAGTACATTTCGGTATCCATTTTTGTACAGTTCGATGTGGAACTGATTTTGAAATTTGGTTCTTTGGAACCTTTTTCTGTTTAAAAGAGGGATCCTTTTTCTCTGGTAGCCATACGAACTTATCAGATTTAGCATGCAATGGATTACAAGAAGCAGAATTTAAAGCAATTAAGGCAGTTCGAGAGTATTTATTACAGCGTTTATCAGTAAAATTATTTCAGACAGATTTTTCAAATTGTCTAATCCTATATGTAACAATAGTTTCTTTGACTCTCCACTCTTGTCTTATACTCTTGTTTTTCATTTCTCGCTGCTTCTTTCTCCATTCTTTCTTCCGAGACCCTTTCATAATATTAATCTAGACATACAAGAAACACGAGAATTAGTCGTTTTAGAAATATGTTTATCCTGTAAAATTCTCTTACCTTTGGATGTTTGGACCTTTTGTGCAATAGTGCCCTTTGACGAAGATGATTCACCTTTTTCATAAGTAGGAGTCACAAAATGAACTTTTGTTTTCTCCTTTTTCAGTTGTAAATTTGGTGAATGTTCTGATGAATCCTTTGAATCTATAGATATTCTTTTCAGAATTCTAACTGGTTCTTTAGGTTCATCAAGTTGTTTGTCATGTAATGGTTTTACAAACTCATCTATTTTGACAAACATTTCTTCCAATGAGTTAAAATCCGAGTTCATATACAGATCAAAATCTTTTTCAGAACTAACAGAATCAAGTTTAATTGAAGATGTTTGATCTGATTGTGATTTGTTTTCAGGCTGTTTTTGCAACTTTAGTTCTAAAGATTTAATTTCAACCTTAAGATTTTGATTTTCAGTCTCAAAAGTTTTGATTTTCAATTCAAGATTAGAGTTCATCTACTCAAAAATTGAATTTGGAAAGTATAGCTTTTGAGAATGAGTAGTATTTTTAGATAAATCCTTGTCAGAATATGTCTGAATATACTCCTCATAAATGCAAGAATTTTGATAAGATTCATTTATTCTATTATAATCAACAGAATTTTGTATTTTATCATATCTCAACCTTTTTGATTCTTCACTTGATTCTATTTCTTATGATGCTTTCATAAAAGTCATTTGTAATCCTAAATTCATGTATCTGACATCATATAATATAGGTGAATTTGAAATAGCTTTTGTCAGATATTTAGGATTAGTCCAACCTTTACTTGATTTAGAATTATAAAATTCGGTATCTTAGGTTGATTTAAATATATCGTTTGATCTGTTTGACCTGCTTTGATAAACTCATCTTCCAATGATTTAATTTTCTCGTAAAGTTTTGTTCTTTCATAAAAAATGGCATGATATTTTACAGAATAACTTGATGTTTCTAATTCAGCTAAATTCAGTTTTTCTGTTAGGTCAGATATTTTGCTATTCAGTTTCTGGATTTGACTTTGAAGATCATTTGCTTTATCTTGTAAATCTGATACAGCTCGTAACGCTAATGCCTTATCCTTGGAAAAATCTAACACTAACACATGTTTTTGATTTAATTTGTTTTCCAAGGAATGGACATTTTTCTTTTCGGCTATTAGAGACTTTTTAAATTTCTTTAACGTGTAAGCCATTTGTGTAAGTTTTTGTTCTAGCATACAGGAGTTATCATTTTCAGAATCAGAGTTAGTTTGTACCTCAGGTGTCTCTGAATTCTCTGATTTATTTGAATTTGATTCATCACTTTCTCTACCCTTGCTTCCGCTAGCATCTGCTGTTTCCATCATTGCTACTTCTTCAGTCAGTTCCACATCAGACTCTTCTTTCTCTTCATTCTCCTCATCCGTCAACCCTACCCAAACTTCATCTTCTGCTAACATTGCGAACTCAATAAGTTCTAATTCATTAAAAACTTTTGACTTTAGACAGATGTGTGCATCTTCATCTAAGATGCCTTCATCCTCAGATAGTTGAAGACAGTGACCATCTTCAGCCATTAGAGCTTTGCCAGCTTCCTTTTCCTTTGCTAGAAGTGTCTTTCTTGTGTAGTATTCTGAATTTTTCACTACAGGCATTCTGCATTCTCTAGCATAATGACCCGTTTTGCCACAGTTGTAGCATTTATGCTCTGAGTCCTTCTTGGCAGAATTTTCAGATTTGTCATATCTGTCCTTCTTATCAAAATTTCGTTAGCCTGTTTTGTATCTCATCTTGTTGTTGGTAGGTTTCCGGTAAAACTTCTTTTGAAATGCCTTTGTTAGTAAGGCCATTTGTTTATTCATTTTCTCAATTTCAAAATCAGCTGAGGAATCCGATGAGTCTGATTCAGATGAACTGCTTCTTATAACTACACATTTCTCCTTTTTTAGCTTGTACTTGTATTTCTTGTCTGCCAACAATGCTAAAGGATCAACGGTTTCTTTTTCAGCTTTCTTCTCTCCGGACATCTTCCTTAAAACAATTTCCTGATAGTTGTTAAGGTTTTCAAACACCATATGAAAGTCCATGTCCTCAATATCTTTTGTCTGTTGAATGATCATTGCGTACTTTTCCCATTCTGGATTAAGTACGTTCAGGAATTTTACATTGATGTCTAAGTTGGACTTTGTGACATCGTTCCTCTTCATTTCACTTACTAAGCTGACAAACCTTAAGTATGTATTCTCCAGTAGTTCCCCTTCTCTAGCTCTGAAGTTCTCGAATGTCATTAAACTGTTTCGGGCTCTGTTTGTTGTTGTGCTGTCTGATCCCCTCATCAACTTACAAACCTCATCCCAGATGGATTTGGCTGTTTTGGTATTTGCCAGATAGGTGTATATGTCATTTGGGATGGATATCAGCAACAATTTTCTAGCTGTCTTGTCCCCCAGTTTCCTACGCTTTTGTGCCTCTGTTAGGTTAGCGACCTCAATAGTTCTTTCAGGTATTGGAGGGTTGCCGGTGGGTATAGCAGTATTGTTTCAATTAACACAGCTGGTCCGTCAGTAAGTGACTTTAGCATCTCATCAGATAGGTCGTGGAAACTGATGAACTCAAAATATCTCTCCCTCCATTGTACATACTCTCCTCGGTACAGAATTGGAGGTTTTGTTTCCGACCCCATTACTAGTGCGTCTTTGGACATGTTGACTGAATTACAGGAATCTTCCAAGATCTTTAAAATGAGATTTTTATTGAATTTGAAAAGTTGATCAAACAAATGATTGTTGATCAAACTCGAATGATTATGCACTGAATCTCGATCAAGGATTGTGAACAACTTGAATATTGAATTAATCAACTCGATCAATAAGTGTGAACAACTCGAACAATGAATGTACTTAAGTCGAATCTAAAAAATCAGTCAATTAGTATAATAATGCAACTCAAATTGACCTTCTATAAAACTCGAATCAAGTGTGAGTCAACTCGAGTCAAATGATAGTTAACTCGGATCAAAAGTAAGTCAACTCGAATCAAATGTCAATAAACTCGAATGAACGTGAGAGTAAACTCGAATTAAGATTGAAATCCAGATATGGAAAACTCGATTAATTCTTCAAGTCAACTAGAATAAAACTTCAAGTCAACTCGATCAAATGATTTCTTATCTCGATTGATTCTGTGATCAACTCGATTGAACCCAATGATCAACTCGAATTTCAACTTGATTATCACTTGAACAATGTATTATTCGAGTTTTATGAGTTTCTCAGAAATTTCAAGTTCAGAATTCAATCAATTTAGTAAAAATGCTTCAATTGATCCCAATTTGATATCGAAGGCAAGGTTTTTGATTTCAAACACTTTTTTCTAAAAACACTTAGTTTAAAAATAGATTAAACCCCTTGATTTTCATTAGAACAGTGAAGAACAAGTGGTTTTTCGAAAATTCAGAAAAATCAATGAATCTTTTTATGTGTTTGGAATTTCAGTTTAAGTTTATGATCAATCTGAGCGATTTTGAAATACCTTCCTTCGATCCAAATTTCAACAACTAAGATCAGCAGAATCAAAACCCTAATCGATTTTTCAATTTCTGGAAAAACAATAGAACAGTAACCGACTTTGCAATATTTTCAATCAAAAAATCATTCCTAGTTCTCTGATACCAATTGTAATTCCTATTTAATCAATCAACAATCAATCACAAACAATTAATAATATAAAATCAATACTAACCGAATGATTGGATTTCCAAAGATGATTACAGAGAGATGAGAATGCAAATGTTTGACACTGTAGCCCTATAATCTTCACACAGATTTCCGTTTAATTACAAAATGATTCTGTCAGTTCTATCAATTACAAAAGTCAACATTCTATTTATATGCAATTACAACTAAGACCTATTTACAATTTATACCCTAGACCTATTTTATTTCATCAATTAAAATAATATCTAACAATTAATCTTATTGGTATAATTTTTCGTACGATAAAAGAAAAAAATGCATTGTTTTTAAATTTTCCGAATGAAAAAAGTAGATAAAATTTAATAATACAAATATAACGGAGAACTATTCAGATATCGATAACCAATTTTTAAAATTAGAAAAAGAATGGAGAACTAGTTGGATATCAATAACTGATCGAAAAAAATAATGAAAGTAAGTTTCGAGGATCAAAATGTAATAAATTTCATATTATTAAGGGTAAACTACGATTCTCGTCTTTGTGGGTCTATATAAATTATGATTAAGGTCATTCTCACGTCGAAATTATAATTTTAGTATATATGGTTACTATAAATTATAACCAATTTACCCTTTAAATTTATTTCAGTTTTGTTCCCTAACTAATTACTTTCTTTTTCTTATTATTTTTTATTCTATCATTATTTATTTGATATTCTTATTATTACAATTTGATATGTTTTTTTTTAATATTTAAAACAATTTAACTAAAATAAATTATATATATATATATATATATATATATATATATATATATATATATATATATATATATATATATATATATATATATATATATATATATATATATATATATACATATATTCATATATATATACTATATATATTTAGATTTAGCTTCAAAAGAGTCCCTTTAAAAATTCAGTGTACCAAGGGTACCCATCCAAAGCCACAAGATTAAATAAATCAATGGTTGTGATAAAAAATTCCATGCGCGTCCCCTTTTTTTAGCTGGAAGGGTATTTTCGTAATTACATCGATCATTCACAATATATATAAAATGATCATTCACATTACTTATTTGATCATTCACATTACTTAATTGATCATTACAATACTTAATTATTCATTCACAACACTTATTTGATCATTCACAAGAATTATTTGACTATTTACAATTCTTTTACACTTATTTGATCATTCACAACATTTATTTGGTCATTCACAATAATTATTTGACTATTTACACTTCATGTATAATTATTTGACCATTCACATTACTTAATTGACCATTTACATTACTTAATTGACCATTCACATTACTTAAATGATCATTCACATTACTTAATTGATCATTCACATTACTTAAATGATCATTCACATTACTTATTTGATCATTCACATTACTTAATTGTTCATTCGCAACACTTATTTGATCATTCACAAGAATTATTTGACAATTTACTATTCTATTACACTTATTTGATCATTCACGACATTTATTTGATTATTCACAATAATTATTTAACTGTTACACTTCTTTTATAATTATTTGATCATTCACATTACTTAATTGACCATTCACATTACTTAATTGATCATTCACAACACTAATATGATTGTCACACGAATTAATTGACCATTCACAATAATTATTTGACTATTTACACTTCTTCTACACATATATGATTATTCACAATTGTAGGTCCCGAGAGGTTCCCAAAGTATATAGCTTTAAGCTGTAGAGGGGGGGTGAATACAACTATTTAAAAACTACACACTATTTTCTCAATGTTTGTACGTATTATCAACAATTTGTTAATTACAAACAAGCTTGAATGCGGAATAGTTCAAGCTGAGATGACAGATACAACAGTATGTTCACTAGTCTAAGACAAACTCAAACTAGTATACAATGAATACACTCACTAAGAAGCACTCACTGTGTTTACAAGACTTAAGGGAACAGCTTATGTAAAACAGCTTAGACACACAGATACTGTTTTACACAGAGGGCTTGCATGCATGAAAATCACACTTGCACGTTCACTCTTGGTTTCAGCACTTAGCTTTCTTCACACTTCTTTCTATCCTTAGAAGCTTCCTTTTATACCCATTCAGAGGATCTAAGAGAAACATCTTCATTGGACGAAATGAAAAAGGAGAAGTCTTGTTGAAAAGACAACATAACCTTTTCTGCACTTTTCTGAAAAGCAGACTTGTCTTCACATGTGCAGAACTTTTGTCTTTTTACTTTGTCTACTGTTGCATTGCCTTTAACTAATTTAGGAATGTCAACTTTGCGTCTTTCTTCCTTGTAAAGGCCTATTTTGATATAAGAAAAAGGTCTGTCACCCTTTTTCAAATAACCTTTTGTCTTCATGTTACAGAACAGCGTGGGCAGGCTGAGCAGTTCTGTTTTCCACTTTGTCTTCGACTTTGTAAACTGATCTTGTAGTCAAAAACAATACATGATGACTTGGAAACATATTCCATAAAGTGTTTAGCCTGTTCACAAAGAACAGGTTCTGTTCACAAAGAACAGAACACTTTAAAATTGCCCAAGCTGCTCAACAGTGTAGAGCAGCGTAGACAGTTTATGTCCAGCCTGTTCAGCAGACAGAGCAGCTTGGACAAACTGTCTTAGTTGCAACACATGCAACATATAGAACAGCTTTAGACTGATATTGCAAATCATTTTCAGGTTTCAATAAGGCATATAACAGGCCTTAAAATTCAACCTTCAAATGCATCAACAGGTTTGATTATAAATCTCCCCCTCAGATGTAGAACAGGTTTGACTGAGGCCTTTTTGTGCCTAACAATCTCCCCCTATTTGCAATAACCAGTCTAAGCTGGTCTTATCAAAAATCACTATATATTTTTACAGTACATTTGCTGAAATAAAATTACAACATTACAGTAAAGTAAAAGATCAGTTTATATATACACTGATTCTTGATTTCATACAACAACACATGTTTTTACAAGAGTACAACTAATGTACTAATGTATTTTACAACTAATGTAAAAGAGAATTACAACATATGTAACATAGAGTACAACTAATGTACATTGGACTGTTTTTGTTGGGAGCAAATAATGGTAAGCCTGTCCAACTGATGGACAGCTTCCATTCTTCACCTGCCAAGATGGCAGATGGACTTCACTGGACTGCAGATGGCATTCCTTGTTTGAATCTTCTTTCAAGTTCTTCCCTCGTTTCTTCCATTTCTTCAATTTCAACTCTGAGAAACATGAAGTTAGAATCTTGAAGCTCACCTCTGTTGTAAAATCCTCTCAGCTCATCCCAGATGGCTGCTCTCCATAAGCTGGACTGTCTGAAGGAGGAGGCAATTCTGAAGGCTGCAAGCTGCTTAAGACCAACTTAATGTAGGTCTGAAGCTCTTTGAAAACATTTCTTTTGAGACAGGGGATCTACAAAAAATGCCCCTAACTCAGGCTCTTCAATTACTTTGCCATCTTCAAAATCTACTCCTTCAGGCAGATTGTGGTCAACTCCTTTAATTTCCACAGCATAATCTCCTTGTTCAATCATTATAAGGAGTTCTTCCAGCTCTGTGTCCTTCTTAGTCCTCCTGGCCTTTATTTTAGGATGTGTCACAAAGACACCTTCACTAACTTCCTTAGAAATCAGCCCAAGATCCTTTACTCTTTCCATTAACTTCTTGACATATGCCCTGATTTGTTTAGCAGTTTCAGACTTTGATTCACTCAGGGCAACTGCCAGCTCAATCCACTCCCTGTATCCCATCTGACCTACATCAGTGTGGTCATAAGTTTCCAATTCTGGGCCTGTTGCACCCATCCTTGTTAGTTTAAGCTTCCACTGACTGCCTTTCCTTGATACAGGGACAGCTTTGACAATTGCTTCCTTCGCTAGCCTTCTTTCAGCAACATCATGAAACTTTTTCTTAGCGAAGTTGTCAAAGTGGTATTGAGCTCTTGCATGGGGTACTGATGATTTGGTCACAGAGACATGAGTACCTTTCTCTACTTCCTTCTCCTTCTCCCCTGCTGATTGTCTGGCAGCTTCCATTATTTTCTTTTGCACCTCCAAGGTAGACATTTTAATTTTCTTTGCTTCTTGGAGTGCAAAGGATTTAGCAGCTTTAGCAGATTCTTCTTCTTTTCTCAATTCCTCCAGAGCTTGAAGCTGTTCTTCTCTAAACTCAAAGTACTTGTGCATAGGAAGACCCATCTCTTTAGCCCTGGCCTTGTGAAATTGAATTTCTGCCTGTTTCTGCTGTATGGGATCATCAGCTGCCTTTTCTTTTCCTTTAGCTGCTGCTGTAGTGACAGCAGCCTCAGGAATTTCCTCTTCTTCTTCTTCTTCTTCAGTTAAAATTAAGTGCCTCCTTTTACTGCTAGGCCTGTCCTCAGGAATGACTTCCTCCCCCTTAGACTGAGCAGGGTTTGGAGAGACAGCCTGAGTAGGCATAGCAGCTTGAGAGGCACCTTCAGCCGTACCTGTTTCAAAGACATCTGCTGGCTGACCAGTGTGAGTTGCAGACACTGGTATCTCCTTAGGAGAAGAAGTTTTCTCCCCCTTAGACTTATTATTCGAGGCAGATGACTTCTCCCCCTTTGAAGGAGATGAAGCAGCGACTTCAACACCTGGTCTGCCTGAAGACACAAAGTCAGCAGGCTTGCCAGCAGGTTTAGTAGAAGGTTTAGGACCAACAAGGCTAGTCACTAACTAAGCCAAGTTATCCTTCACCTCAGCAAGCTGAGAAAGACAGGTCTGAAGAGAAGTGGAGTGGGAATCAGCAAAGGATGTGAGCTTAACAATGTTTTCTATGTCAGACGCTGTGAACAGCAGAGATTGAAGCTGTGCAAGATGAAGTTCTAGAGAATCTCGCACATCAGCAAGATCTGATGACACAGAGTTAGAAAGGGAACCAATTATAGTTTGTAAGCTAGCTAGAGTGGCTGGAAGGGTAGAGTTGCAAGAAGTAAGAAGTGATGACAGCTGTTGAGAAATAGCTGTCATTGAGGACACAGAGTCCTACTGAATGGAAAGAATAGAGGAAAGGGAGGTGGACACAGTTTGCAGTTGAGCAGTGAGTGCTAACTGCTGTGGAGAGTGATCAGGCTGTGGAGTGGTAGGTAAAGAGGCCTTGAACAAATCAAAGAACCCCTGAAGCTGTGCAGACACAGAGTCTGATATGAGGGAGGGTAGAGAGTTCATGGTGTTTTCCAAAGAACCAACTTTGTTGGTTAGCAAAGAAAGCTGATCCTTCAAAGGCAGGTCTTTGGGAGATGGAGGTGTATGGGTAGATTGTTTTGAGTGGGTAGATGGAGAAGATGATGATGAAGCTGGTGTTTGAGGATGTGATGGAGATGGAAGAGGGACTTTGGACAGAAGCTCCATAGCCTGGGCAAAAGTAAGATGGCCCAGGTTGGAGGGATCAAGAGGTCCTTCAGCAGCGGCTGTAGCTGCATCACCAGGAGAAGGGGATGATGTTTGGGGCCTTTCAGATGCTGCTTGTGTTGCAACACCCTCATGAAGACCAGGGGTGGTTCCCTCTGCAGTGCCTTGGTCTAAAGGCACCTCATCATTGGGAGATGGGATATGCATTTCAACATCAGCAGTGGTGAAACCTGCTGATGGAGTTTGCATGAAGGAAGCAGCCTCACCAGAGGGATGGTATGATCCCTGAGGTTCATCAGCTTGGGTTGTTGGTCCCTCAGCAGCTGTTTGGTGTAGAACAGCTGTATCATGGGGAGCAGAAGTTTGAGGCTGAGCTACTGATTGGTCTATATCAGCAGCGTGGACACCTCGTGCAGACTCAGGGTGTGAGGAGATATGAGTGGGGGACAGTGTGGACACAGTATGGAGTGGAGAAGACTCCTGTCTTTCAATATCCTCAGCCTGTTGGGAGGCTGGGATAGTGGATGTGGGTATCTCCGTTTGTACAACTGGTTCCTGTTGGGAGGAACCAGAGGGTCTAGGCTGACTCTGGGTAGACTCAGATTGGAGTGAAGCAGGCTCCAAATGAGCTGAACCTTCTCCCAAAATAGGAGAGGCAGCAGGGATTGCTTCTTTTACAACTGAACCCTGTTGAGAGGGAACAGAGGAGGTGGTTCTTTGGGCTGGTTTCTTTTTGGAGAGAGATTTGCGTTGGTAGTGAATGGATGAAGTGGGTGATTGTGGAGAGGGGAGAGGATCTGTATGGACAGGTTGTGAGACTGGGTTAGGAACAGTGGGGCTGACCTGTTCCATGGTCTCTTGTGCCACAGAGGCACCAGCCACTAAGGCTTCAGGCTCAACAAATGAACCAGGGTGAGGAATCTGCTCCTCCTCAGCCACAGAGGCTAAAGGAACAGACTCAGACTGAGCTGTTTTGGCCTTCTTTTTCACAGGCCCAGCTTCAGCAGTTGCCAGGGTCCTCTTTACAAGTTTGGACCTGGCTTTGGATTTTCTGGTGGGAGCAGCAGCTTCTGGATCCACCCTCACAGCAGAGGGTCCTTCCACCAAACCTAACAACCTCCTCATTGGTGTGGATAGAGGAGGCTCATTAGGTAGAACTGGGGTATAGAAAACTCTATTCCCTATGACAGGGAATGCAGCAGACTTAAGTAAAGGCTGAGAGTTGTATAATTGCTCACCACAAACATGTCTGAAAATGAGGCTCAGAAACCTGGGATAACGGACAGCAGCTGGTCTTGACTCTTGCTGCACCAGGTTCCTCAAGTTCACAAAAATCCACTTACCCATATCAAGGGTAGTCCCATCCACTAGCTGTAAGGCTATTGGAACTTCATCTCTGCTGAGTTGGTCAAATGAACCAACTTTGCTTCCAAAACACATCACCACTGAGGCGAATAGAAAGCTATAGGTAGGAGAGAGGTCCTTCCTAAACAGTGTTGCTCCAAGTTTGGGTTCTGCTATACCACAAAAGCGTAGCAGATTGCCCATTTGTGCATCCTCAGCTTGGAACTTGTCATAGGTCTCAGCAATTGGTAGATGAAGCACCTCTCTGAGCAGATCAGCAGTTATCTCAATGGTCTGAGTCCCATTGAGAATTGTCCCCTTGATGACTTTGGTGTTGGGGTTGTAGGAACAGGTGTACCAGAACTCATACACCATCTCCTGGTACAGGACACCAGGAGTTGCAGTCATTGCATAGTTCAACGGATGAACTTGCAGAAATTCCACCATCTGATCGTAGCCTTTTCCCACATAGTTTTTGGGAATAGTGAGGTTTGCTACGTAGTTTGTGGGTTTGATGGTCAGCATTGTGGTGACTGATGAATGTTTGACAACATCATCACCAACGAACACTGGAAGAAAGGGATTAGGTCTGTGAGCCATTTGGGAATTCTTAAGGTTTGAAGAAGCAGAGGACACTTAGTCGATTTTTAGGGTTCTTGAGGATTTCTGGAAATGATGAGGAAGACGAAGATGAAACAGTGGTTTGGTATTTATAGGATTTGAATGTGAGTGTATGAGAGAGAAGGTTTGGGCGGTTCGATTTGAAATGTTAGTTAACGGAAAACGGAACGGTTGTCCATGTCAGAAACATTTGTCAGACCACTTGACCTTTTAATCACTAACACACGTAACCCACATTATCCGCAGTAATTAAGTTAAATAAAACATAAATTAAGTAACTTAAGTTTGAAGAAAGGTAATTAAAACTGTTGGTCCAAGCTGTTGGTCAAACTTGTGATAAGTTGGGTCAACACACGCTGTTCGATCTTCAAACTGTTCATTCCTCAAACTGTGCCTTCAGCCTGCTCTCTTTTGTAAGAGCAGGTTGTGTTCAATAGTTGAACAGGTTACAAGACAATGGCTTGTAAGACAGTGTGAAGAAGTGAACAGGGTGAAGATTGGACCACCAGAGCAGGCTGGACGAATAAACTGATTTTGTTCAGCCTGTTGTATGCTCAAGCTGTTCAAGTTTTTCAGACAAATGACTAAGTACAGAACATGTATAACCTGTTCTGCCTAAGCTGTTCAGAGAAACTTGAGCAGTGTGTGTAACAACCTAACTTTTAGCTAGTCATGTAATGCTTGAATTTTGAGATAATAATATAATTTTGTTATATTATTTGGAATTTTCAAATATTGATTAAGAATAAAAATATATTAAGTAAATATAATTTTATATTATATGTTATGAATAATTAAAGATGATTAAGTTTAAAAGATAGATAAGATACAAAAGTTTAGTGGGTTCAATAGCAAAATTGATCAAATTAATATATAAAAACTAAAATTTATGACCATTTAAGATCATTTAATCCACAAACCTCCCTCTCTCTACTCTCTCACTAAGTACACGGCAATCTCACAAAAATTATCAAGAAAGTTCATCAAATTGCAATCAATTCAAGAATTGAAGATCAAAGGAGTTACAATAAGCATCAAACATCATCAAATTGCAAGAATTTGAGGTAATTATCGATTTAAAATTCAATAATTGTTAAGTTGGTTCGGTTTTATGTAAAAACCGAAACCAAGACTTTAAAATGTGAAGATTTGATATTGCATGTATAAAATTTTGATAGATTATGATGAATTGAATCAAATAAATGAAACAGAAACAAAATTTGATGCTTGGATCATTTACAAATAACAAGAAATCGGAAATTTTTATAAAAACTTGTGTTCTTGGCAAAAATAATCATTTTTGGATGATCTTGATCAAATAATGATGTTATTGATAGGGAAAAATGTATAAAAGCACTCAAATAATGATAATACATCAAAATATATAGTTGCATGTTACTAAGTAGTGTTTTTGAGAATTTATATGTAAAATCAGTATGAATATGTGAAGAACATGATGAACAAATCTGGAAAAAAATATGAATATGAGAGATCCGAATTCGGCTGAGTCCGAATTCGGATGAGTGGCATCAATTCGGATCCCATATATTTCGGACCAATGATACTATTTCGGATCCCTGATTTCGGATAAGTTCAATTCGGATTTAATCCTAATTCGGTGTTGATCCTAATTCGGATGAACCAACTCAGGTGTTCAAATTCGGATACCTTGGTCCGAATCCGGAAGAAGCAATTCGGTTGGATCCGAATCCGGATCCCTAGTTCGGATAGATCCGAATTCGGAGATCCGAAACCCGATTCAATATTTTGATATTTTAGCAAATAATTAACGGAATTATCAGTTATCAGAATCAGATAGAAATAAAGAATTTATGACCAAAAGATGATGACATTAATAAAGATGATGAAAATGACATGATATTATCATGAATGATTTTGAACAGGTTCAGTATATTATCTGAACAAAGACTAAAAGACTTAAAAGCGGGTCAGAGACTTGATTTGACAAAGAAAAAGAATTGACAAGATTACAGATTGACAAAATCCTGAGATAACTCAGGTGGCAGATTCTTAAATCTGTTTGACCAAGACCCAAACTGTGAGTTATAGATATTCAAATTGAACATGCAAAGATCCGTTTGAGATATATTGATGCTGTTACATTATTTGACATTCATTTATCAGCTGGATTGAGACCTGTGCACACCATGGATGGGTGTTGCCCAGTGAATCATGATAGCTATTTGCTTATCATTTCATATTGCATTTATTAGCGCTTCAGACTTTGCTTTATGATTCGTTGCTATCATGACTCTTAAGACTTATGCTTACATCATTGATCAGACTTTTGATAAGATTTATTCAGCTTGACTAGCCCTTATGGTCTATTGTTCTAGACCCGGCTATTCCACCAGTTCTCACGAACTTGGTAATGACCTCCGATGTTCGGCCATGTTGACCTACTGGTAGCTAGCCCAGTATGTGGCTGATCCCCACGATATAAGCGTGAGTGTGGTTTGAACATCATCCGATCTTAAGATACTATATCTCAATCATGATGAGGGCTGTAGCGGCAGCCAAGACATATCACGCTTAGAATTATGACTCCGCTTGACACGCATGTTAATATTGAAAATCTATAAACTCACTAAGCTTTGCTTACAGATGTTGCTTTAAAATTTTACAGGAAAAGCCAAAGGGAAATCACCAGCAGGACCTAGTACTTAGGTCATTCAAGATCCAAGATTGAAGCTTTCTTAGACCACTACTCAACATACATTTTGGTACTGATTAGAAGATTACAAATGTGGTGGTTCTGGGTAGACTTGATATAATGCTTAATGAAATGATAGATTAGATATTACCCTTTTTTATAACTTTAATTTGAAATTCTGTAATTTGTAATGAATTTAATCCTATAATGTTTGTACTTGTAATTTTTAAATTCCGCAACTAATTACCCTATCTTAGTATGGTTGATATCGTATTGCATGATATGGGACCTAGACTCTGAGGACTGACCCGGAAGGGGAGGTCTTCACAGGATGGTATCAGAGCACTAGTTTGAGTGAATCAAGTATTACGTGAGTATACTTGGTCTCAAACTGAAGCAATACATATGTATCAATCATTTAGGTGGTTTGAACTGAGATAGGATGTACAGACTGTTAGGATGGGAAAAAGGGTACATAGATCTAAGTCTATAAACTGATAGTTGAATTGATTTTAATTTTCAGTAGAAGATGTCAGGGTCAGGATCAGGTGATATTCCCAGCAACATGAACCCACAACAAATGTTTGAAATGATGCAACAACTCTTAGCCCAACACTCAGAACAACAGAACAAAATAATGCAAGAACAGTTTCAGGCCAGAGATGAGGCCGAAGCTAAAAGACGCGAAGAAAAGAAAAATAAGAGAAAAGAAAAGCAAGTCCAGACCAATGAATCTGATTCTGATAAATCTAATCCTGAAACCCAAACTGCTCAGCCAAAAGGCTGCAAATTTAAGGATTTTAAAGCTAGCGGTGCATTGAATTTTGAGGGTACAGTGAATCCGATCCAGGCGATGGATTGGATTAGTCACACTGAAGAAATCTTCAGGATTTCTGATTGTCTAGATTCGAAGAAAGTAAGCTATGCGTCTGCACTATTTGTGGGAGCTGCCCGAGCATGGTGGAAAACCCAGCGAAGTATCTATGGTGAGGAGGTGATTCAGACTCTAGAATGGGAACAATTTCTTGAAATGTTCAATGCAAAGTACTGCCCGGTCGATCAGCGAGATAAAATGGAAGTACAACTGATGCAGCTGACTCAGGGAACGAAGACAGTCGACGAATACGAGCACGAATTTTCGAGATTATGTGGCTACTCTTCTTACCAAGTGGCAACAGAGGAAAGGAAAATGAATAGGTTCCGAGTAGGACTCAATCCCAGATATCGACATCCCATGAGTGCTATCAAATATAAGAGCTATCTGGAAATGGTAGAAGCAGCGAGACAGATTGAGCGAGGATACTTAGAGTACGGCGATCAGTTATACGCTCCGTCTACTAACCCGATGAATCCGTCTCCTCCAAAGAAACAGCGATTTGGCAGATTCTTTAAATCAAATAAATCTCAGTCTCAGCAATCCTATCAGCATAGTTCACAACCGAAAGCGCAAGCCTACTCACTGACAAACGAGCCACGATTCTGCAAGAGATGCAGAAAGTCTCACATGGGACTATGTAACCCGGATGACGTTACTTGCTTTGCGTGCAACATGATCGGTCATAGTAGTGAAGAGTGTCCACAGCAGGGACGTGGATGTGCGAAATGCGGTAAGAGAGGGCACTTCATGTATCAATGTCGTAGCGGACCACGTTATCAGCCACAGTCATCAGCTGGAGGGTCGACAGTTAAAAGTTCTGCTGCAACACCAACTGCAAGGACACGTGCGTTCCAAATAACGGCTGAAGAGGCGAGAGAAACACCTGACGTAGTCACCGGTACGTTTCTGTTAAATACGATACCTGCTCGCGTATTATTTGATTCTGGCGCAAGTCGTTCCTTCATATCGACTTCTTTTGCATCAAGATTATCTAAGTCCCCATCGAAGCTTCCTTTTGTACTTGACATTGAGACAGCCAGTAACAGCTATGTTATGGCTGATTCTGTATATCGAAACTGCACATTACTCGTAGATAATATTGTATTCAACCTCGACCTTATCCCGATTCCCTTGAAAGAGTTTGACGTCATCATCGGCATGGATTGGCTAATGAACAACGAGGCCACAATTATCTGCAACCGACGAATAATCAGAATCAAATCTTCAGACGGCCGAGTACTTGAAATCAAGGGTGAGAAGCGGAAAGGTGTGCATTGCTTTATATCTGTAGAAAAGGCTCACAAATACTTGTCTAGAGGTCACGAATCTTACCTTTGTTATGCTCTATCTGAGTCCAGCTCTGAAAAGAAATCTTTGTCCGATATTCCTATCGTCTGTGAGTTCCCAGACGTATTCCCTGACGACATTTCCGGAGTGCCACCGGAACGACAAGTCGAGTTCAGTATTGACTTGGTTCCTGGTGCGGCTCCTATCGCAAAAGCTCCATACAGACTTGCACCTGCAGAAATGCAGGAAATGTCAAA
>JAANYP010002202.1:6790-169747 GCA_020465985.1 Centrapalus pauciflorus | reverse complement strand
CTCTTCTGGACCATTTCCAAGGCATTTCTCTTTTTGTTGCTTGACTGTTCATCATTCGACGGATCCATACAGATTGACCAGATCCATACTTCTGATAGTACCTGAGTTCCTTAAGATTGTTGAAAAGAGTCCACTCTTCAGGTTCAAATGTCCCGAAATTTATTACCCGGGTAAGACTGTCCTGGTGATCCCAACAGCTTTGAGATCATTCACTCGAGCAGTTAAAACCTGGGTTAGGTTTCAGTGCGAGTCTCCTCTGGTTTAGCCCAAAGAAGAGTTCAACTGTCTAACAAGATTGTTGATCCTGTTTTTCCAGTTGTGATTGTGGGTCCATATATAGACGGTACACAAAGTATCCCACTCTCCTTTGCTTGTCTTCATTTTCTCAACTGCCTTGAAAACACCTCATAGGGAGCGAAATGACAGGTTGTTTCTGGCCTTTGCATCCCAGAGCCACCAATCTCTTTTCTTCATCAGACCATTGAGCTTTAGTTTCTCAAAGTGTCCTATTTCAGGAGCAGTCCTTCAACCTCTGGCGTTTGGAGTTATGGTAGTAACAGAGGTTGCACATAGGACCCTCCATCACTATCTTGGCAGTTGTACACCCGATTCTCTAAATAGAACCCCCATTCTGCACTTTCAACCAGAGACGTTTTGATGATTATAAATTTGGGAGGTTTGCCCAATAGAGCCATCTCATTAGTAAGAAGAATTTTGCCAGCACTGTTGTCCAGGGAAAACTTTGGGGGGCCTGAGAGATCCTAGAATGACACACATTCTAAACTGCTCTGATACCAGTTGTAGTCCCGAGGGTTCCCAAAAATCTATAGTTATAAGTGTTATAGTGGAGGGGGGGGTGAATACCTCATTTAAAAACTCGACACCTTTTCTCAATGTTTGTTTTGTATTATCAAATTTGTAATTACAAACAAGCTTGAATGCGATACAGGTTCAAGCTGACGATGACAGATACAACAACTGTATGGCTTACAGTCCTGACAGACTCCAACTATATAACAATGAATACACTCACTAGAAGGCACTCACTGTGTGTTACAAAGACTGCAGAGGGACAGCTTATGTAGGACCGCTTAGACCAAAGAAACTGTATTACACAGTCAGGCTTGCATGGCAATGAAAACAACACCTTGGCAGTTCACTCGTGGGTTTCATCCACTTAGCTTTCCTTCACACTTCTTTTCGTCCTTATAAGCTTCCTTTTATACTCACTTAGAGGATCTAGAGAAACATCTTCATTTGGACGGAAGGAAGGAAGAAGTCTTGTGAAAACTTTGAAAAGACAACATAAACCTTTTCTGCACTTTTCTTGAACGAAAAGCAGACTTGCCTTCTCTTGTGCAGAACTTTTGTCTTTTTACTTTCTACTGTTGCATTGCCTTTAACCATTTTAGGAATGTCAACTTTGCGTCTTTCTTCCTTGTAAAGGCCTTTTTTGATATAAGAAAAAGGTCTGTCACCCTTTTTCAAATAACCTTTTTCTTCATGTTACAGAACAGCTGGGCAGGCTGAGCAGTTCTGTTTTCCACTTTGTCTTCGACTTTGTAAACTGATCTGGTGGTAAAAACAATACATGATGACTTGGAAACATATTCCATAAAGTGTTTAGCCTGTTCACAAAGAACAAGGTTCTGTTCACAAAGAACAGAACACTTTAAAAATGCCCAAGCTGCTCAACAGTGTAGAGCAGCGTAGACAGTTTATGTCCAGCCTGTTCAGCAGACAGAGCAGCTTGGACAAACTGTCTAAGTTGCAACACATGCAACATATATAACAGCTTTAGACTGATATTGCAAATCATTTTCAGGTTTCAATAAGGCATATAACAGGCCTTAAATTCAACCTTCAAATGCATCAACAGGTTTGATTATAAAATCTCCCCCTCAGATGTAGAACAGGTTTGACTGAGGCCTTTTTGTGCCTAACAAAAACCCAACACCAATAGCCTTCAAAAGCTTCTTAAAGCTTGGACTTTGCCTCTAGCTTCTTAATCCGAAACTCGGCACTCCTTTTTGGTCCAAACCTATCAAACAATAATATTCAAAGCCTTTGTAACTTTATTGTATCATATTATAAGGTTTGGGAGCCATTTTGAAATATTTAATTGTTCCCGATTTGAGTTCTCGAATTCCTGCAATACGATTTTACATTTCGATAGCTTTTATAACCTTTTACGTAGTATTTAATGTTAATTTATGTGTTATATAAGTATATAATGGTTACATAAGCGTACATTAACTTTACAAGGTTTACAACATGAGTTTCAAGTGAACACGGGTGCGACTCGCCGAGTCAAATAAACCTGAAATATTTTTTCCATTCAAGTAGGGTTGACTCGTTCGAGTCAGAAGGGGCGACTCTCCAAGTCACCTTCAGACCTGCACATTTTGTTTCAGTTTTAACTTCCCAGCTCGTAATTCCTTCACATCATACACGCTTCCAACGTCTTATAACACCAAAATAGGTCATTTTTATGCTTCCTTTAACTAGTATAAACATATATACACATGTTTTAACATTTGTAACATAAGAATTCAACCCCTCCATCATTTAATTTTTTAAATAAACGTAAACAAAACCTAACTCAAGTTTTGATGAGTTTCTTTGGTTTCGTTTGTTTATAATTTCAGAAACTTTATGAGAAACCCATTTAATTACAATTAAACTTCCTTAAATCATTTGGATTCACCATTTACTCACCATATGGACTACTAAGTTAGGGAGGAGAGGAAAATAAACATATACGTACACTCAAATATAATTATGATGTTACCTTGAATTTGCCCGAATTATTTGTTCAAAACCTTGAGGTCATCAAGCCAAATTGCAAGAGCTTCTTTCTAGCCCTAATAAAACTCTAAGGTGCAGTGATTTTCAAGAGAGAGAGAAGCGAAATTGAAAGGAAGAGGGCACCGATTAGGTTGTCCTTATGACCCCCAATTCGTCGAAACATTTTCACAACACCCCTCCAAGTTCTTATTTGTTTAATTTCAGTCACAATCTTATGTTCTTTGCATTTTTATCTAATAACATTTTACTTACATGCTTAAGACACTTGTAGGTAGAGCTTTAATGTCTTGTACTCAATGTATGAATTAGACATTTACAATGTTTAAAGTATGTATGACAAGTGATTGAAGCTTGTGGCTAACATTTCTATTATAAATACAATTAAACAATTAAACATAATTCATTTAACAACTTAATTAATTATAAGTAGTACCTTAATCTTGGGGATGTTACAACTCCTCCCCACTTGAAAACATTCCTCCCACGGAATCACGTCTGGGCGAATAAGTTGGGGGTATTTAGCCATCATCTCGGCCTTGGTCTCCCATATAAGGTGAGCATGACGATGATGTTTCCATTTGACCGGTACCAGTTCAGTTTCCTTGTTTCTTAGCTTCACCACTTTCATATTCACAATAGCCTCAGGCTCTTCAATGTATCTCAACTATTCATTAATCTTGACTTCATTCATTGGCACGGCTGACTCAGGCTCCATAAGGCATCTACTTAGATAGCCCACATGAAACACATTTGGAATACCAACTAGATATTCGGGAAGGTCAAGCCGATAGGCCTGTTCACCAACCTTCTCGATGATCTTTAAAGGTCCAATAGATCACGGTTTGAGCTTTCCACGTTTACCAAACAATAATAATCATTTCCAAGGTGAAACTTTCAACATCACATGATCGCCTACCTTGAAATCAATTGGCTAATGCTTCTTATCACCGTAAGCTTTTTGTCGATCTTGGGCTGTCTTTAGGTATTCCCGAACCATCTGAATCTTTTCATGTGTCAAATGTAAGATTTCAGGTCCAGTCAATGGCTTTTCGCCCGCCTCTTGCCAACAAGTAGGAGTTAGACATCGCCGACCGTATAATGCTTCAAATGGTGGCATTCCTATAGAGGAATGATAACTGTTATTATAAGTGAATTCCACCAATGGAATATGGGTATCCCAACTGCCACCGAAGGCAATAATACAAGCTCGAATTAAATCCACAAGAGTCTGAATGGTACGTTCACTCTGACCATCAGTTTGAGGATGATAAGCAGTACTGAGCTTCACTTTAGTGCCCAGGGCATCTTGAATGCTAGCCCAGCAATGTGAAGTAAAATGAGAATTCTGATCTGATATAATATATTTTGGAATATCGTGCAAGGATACAATCCCATTTAAGTAAAGTTGTGCCAGTCGCTCCATATAATAATTCTCACAAATCGTTATAAAATGACCCGACTTTGTGAGACAGTCAACAACAACCCAGATACTGTTATGCTATCGCGACGTAACCGGTAACTTAGTCACGAAATTCATGGTAATATGATACCATTTCCAGTACGGGATCGGTAGGGGCTGCATACTACCGCATGGCTTTTGATGTTCGGCTTTGACATGCAAACACACTAAACACTTCTCGACATAAGCTCTTACATCTCGTTTCATTCCGGGCCACCAATACATAGCCTTCAAATCCCAATACATTTTAGTACTCCCAGGGTGATAAGAATACTTGGTGTTATGAGCTTCTTTTAATATCACGTCTCGAAACCCACCAAGTTTAGGAACCCATATGTAGTCTTCGAATACCTTCAACCCTTGGGAATTATCAGAAAGAAGATGAACTTGACCAAGAAGACACTCAGATTTAAGAGCAGATTCTCAAAGAATATTCTGTTTCCACCAACGGATATCTCTGAGAATAGAAGGTTGCACTATCACATAAGCAAGAATGAAATTCAAGATCAGCTTACGATCTTGGTAGATCTTTCGCCTAAGTGCATTGGGCACCACATTAGCCTTGCCCGAATGATAAACTATATCACAATCGTAGTCCTTGACTAACTCTAAAGCACGTCTCTGCCTCATATTCAAATTCTGTTGGTCAAAGATATATTTCAAACTCTTATGATCAGTGAATAACTTGCATTTTGTGCCGTATAAGTAATGCCTCCCCAATTTCAACGCAAACACAACAGCCGCTAACTCAAGATCATGAGCCAGGTATTTCTTCTCAAAATCCTTGGGTTGCCGCGAGGCATAAGCAATTACTTTACCCATTTGCGTCAGAACACAGCCAAGTCCCATACCCGAAGCGTCACAATATACTATGAAGTCATTAGTGCCTTCGGGTAAGGCGAGTACAGGGCACTATTCAATCGAATATTTAGTTCTTGAAAGGCCTTCTCTTGCTTGGCTTTCAAAGAGAATACAACATTCTTTCGAGTAAGAGAAGTGAGTGAGATCGCGATCTTAGAAAAATCACGTATGAAAGGCCGATAATATCTAGCCAATCCCAGAAAGCTTCTCACATCAGCTTCATTTGAAGGTGGCTGCCATGAGCGAGTTACCTCCACTTTAGAGGGATCAACAGATACTCCCTCCTTGGAGATAACATGGCCCAAGAATTGAACCTATCAAGATTCAGGTTCAATATTTAATAGACTTATTGCATTTAAGATATTTGACACTTATTACTGCAATTGTATAAAGTTATGTATTGATATATATATATATATATATATATATATATATATATATATATATATATATATATATATATATATATATATATATATATATATATATATATATATATATATATATATATATATATATATATATAAACAAACACACACACACACACACTTAGGTTTAGAACGCTTAGTTTGAGATTTGTACCTTTCGTAACCAAAACTCGCATTTGGAAAACTTAGCATACAACTTCTCTTTGCGAAGAATTTCTAACATCTCACGAAGATGTGTAGCGTGGTCAAATTCCTCTTCGAATATATTAGGATATCTTAAATGAATACGATAACCGATTTATCCAACATAGGTCGGCATACTCGGTTTGTGATCTCACCCAATGAATATGAGATTGATCACGAGTTGCCCGATCGTTCTATTGGATGTCATTAAGAGAAATGGATAGAACCGCGACCCGTTGCATATAAACGAGGCAAGAACCTTGGTATAGATGGTGAAACCGCGACCCGTTACCTATAAAAGAGGCAAGAACCTTGGTATAGATGGTGAAACTGTAACAACCTGAACTTTAATTAACGTCAATTAGGAACAATAAACATGATTAGCAATAATTAACAAGTTTAGAGTTAATTAATATGTTAAATGTAATTTTAATTACATTTATTAGCTATGTATTTTCTTTATTAAGTTAATAAAAGTTACAATTAAATTGTGAGTTTTAATTATATTAATAATTAAGTTCTTGTAATGCTAATTAAATAAAAATGAATAAAGTAGAAGTTAAGGGGCTAAATTGTGAATTTAGCAAACATTAACTGAATAAGTCCCTAAGCTAAAACATCTGCCTTCAATTATCAAATTTCAAAGAGAAGAAACTCTCTCATCCCGTCTCTAAAGTCACGGTTCTTCATGTTCTCAAATCATCAAGAACTTACAACAAAATTTAGAGATTGAAACCAAGTGAAAATCTACAAAGCAAGCATCAAGCACAAGATTATAACAAAGATTCAAGGTAATTTTCTCATTTAAATTGTTCTTTTGTGTGTGTTGAAACCCACGATTTCTGGAATAAAATGGCCATGTGGCCTTTGGCCAGATTCAATATACAAATATATGTGTTGTTATTCATGTAAATTGCAAACAAAAACCTCCATAAAACTTCCTATTTTGCTGCTGAGATTCGAAAGAAAGTCATTTGGCCTTCGACCATGACTTGCATAAATAGTGTGTATGTTTATACTCCAAAAACAAGAATGAAACCACCCTAATCCCTTGAACTTGCTGCTGTAATTAAAGAGAAAACAGAAAGAAAAAGAGTTGTGTTGAGTGTGTATGTGTTTGCATGAAAAGGGGACATCTGAGATTCATATGAATCTCGGATATATGATGCAAACAGAAATAGCAATCTCGGACATATTTATATATATAATCTCGGTAATATATTTTTTGAAAAAGTAATCTCATTAAGTGTGTGTGATCTCGGATATATGCATGTGATTGTGTGATCTCGGTGATATGTATGTGGGTGTGTGTAACCTGTCCAAACAGAAAGCAAAAGCAGCAACCTTTTATTCAATTAACTTAAGTGTGTAAGGTGTGCAACAAAAAGCAATAGTCACAACAACCATATCCTTTCCTTTCTTTCATAATAATAGTATGTGTGTGTGTAGTGTGTGTGTAACGGAAGCAGCACCAATACATACATACGCTCTCAATATGAAGCTTGTGTGTGTTTGTGATTTTGGGACAGCAGCGTAGTACATATGAGCAGCCTTTTTTTTATCCAATTGATTCATATTAAGTTTTTGTGTGTGTCCAGCCCACAGCAGCTATGACCCTTCCCTATTTGAGTGACAACCAATTTCAAATTATATATGTGTGAGTGGGCTGTGAATTAACAACAATAACAGTGTGATGTGTGCGTGTCCAGCAACAATTATGCAATTATATATGTGTGTTTTGTGTTCTGATATTAAATCACAACAACAAACATAATCTAAAATTCAAGAATAAACATTTGGGCATATTATGAATGAATATAGATATGTATGGTATGAGCAACAACATAATTAAGATCGATATATATATCTATACATTCATCAATAGATTGAATTAAGTACATTTGTGATGTGTGTTTTGTGAACAGCAACTAATCGAGCAAAATATAAGTCTTGGATGTGTGAATTATGTTCATAAATAGCAGCCCCTATTTGCATTGAAGTAAAGTGTATAAACATATGAATGTGAGATCAACATAAGAGCCTTAAACATGTATAAGTGACTACATGATTATGAAGCATACATGTGTGAATTTTAAGCATGTTTTTAAGCCAAAGGTATATGTTAAATAGGCACCGAAAGTGAGGGGCTATGAACTTAGGCCCAAAGCCTTGATTCCTGGTCCTAGGCCTGGCCATCTAGGCCAAAGGCCTATGCTCTAGGACCAGATGTCTAGTTTTCATTGTATTTGACATAAATCATTTATGTAAAGTGATTAAGTCGTTTAAATATGCATAAAATGCCAATTCATCTAATCTAATAAGTTAAATATGCAAATAAAATCAAAGAACGACCTAATAGGTCACACATGTCCATGAACTTCATAAAAGCACATAAATTCATTTAAATTATGTCAAGTTAAGTCATAAGTTTAATTGTGATGCAACAAAGTCTGAGATGACATGAAAAATCAATAAATGAATAAGTCTATGCATAAGCTACGGAAAGTTCCAGAATTCAATTGAAATACACAATTGTATTGTGTAAATGTCAATAAGCTGATGTAAATTGATTTGTCATACAATTAACAGGTTCAACTAAAATCTGAACTATGTTATTAAGCCAAAGTTTGTAAATTTAACAACCGGCACAAAATCAGGTTAGCATTTATAACTAAATCAATAGTCATTAGTAATTAATCAAGGTGATTAACAAATTTCATAAGAAAATTCACTACAATCAGAAACAATTTCATCGGTGAGATTTGATGAAACGACAAAGTAATTAATCTGATCAATTTATGATATGATGGATTAATTCAACTAAGTGCATAATTAAATTAAGAATAATAACACTAATCATGCATCAACAAACTTACATAACTTTAATTATGCAAGACTAAAACAATTCATTAAACTAGTGTATTTTATAAGAATTTACAAAATTACATAAAAAGAAAAATACAAAAAATACATTCTAAATACATTTATACAAAAAAAAATGAAAATACATTATAAATACCCAATAGGCCAGCCAAGGAGGGTAGTACAAACATAGCAATTGACTTCAATTATAAAATCCATAACCCATGCACCGTCTACATCAAATCCTCTTCATATCACCTCCCTTTTATTTCATCCAAGATCTCACTCAACAGCCACATCTTCACATCTTTTCAAGACCACTTTTTCCACTATATATAGAGCTCATTATTCCTTCATTTCATTCACAACTTTCAAGAAAAATATCTCATTTCTCCTCTCTTAAGTCCGGCCACAAACACACACACATTGCCCATATCTTTTTCTTTCCAGTGTTCTTCAGTATTCAAGAGTTTTGGTGCAACAAATTAAAGAACAATCCTTCTACTCATTTGCATTATCATATTACATCAAAGTAAGTTAAAACTATCTTAATACTTCTTATACTTACGTTAATATGAGTCTTGCATAATATATATAATCACCAACAACAACAACAAGTTTCATTAAAAGTCAAGTTTATAAACAACTAGTTTTGTTTTAAGGTTTGTTTCTTCAAATGTGTTTATAAATATATAAACACATAATGTAAGCATAAATATTATGAAAAAAATGTATATAAATGTGTTCCACAACCTTCTATACATGTGGTTTTTGAATAAACAACAAGAATCACAAGTTGTTACAAGATTGTGAAGATCGGATTTTTCGGCAGAAATATTACATCAACTTTGAAAAATCATAACTTTTCAAAACTTAATGAAATGAGTTGATTCTTGTTCCAGAATTTAGATCTATGTTTTAACTAAAGATCTGGATGTTTTCATTATTTAATTCGGAGTTTTGAACCCCCAAATACTGTTTAGGAACCGAAAGGTCTAACAACCCAAACATGGCCAACATAGGGTTTTTAACGAGTCTTTTTCCTAACCTAAGCACCTCGAAAAATGACCATTTTTACCTTGAAAAATTCCTTGTATATAGTAGTTTTATGATTATGAATGCTGGCAAAGCCCAAATTGTTTTGGAGCTTGGTCAAAAACAGCCACAAAGTAGGCCGAAAAACCAAGACAAAACTGGAAAATCCTTATATATATACTTGATTTTTTTTTAACGGGTTTTATTTATGGACTTGTTAAGTCCGTCATATCATTTAGGACTCGGTTAAATATATCATGCTTCATCACAAGTCATCAACGTAATCTCCATTTTATGCTCATTTTTGCCATCACTTTTGCGGTGACTTTTCATAGCCTCTATTTTTACTTGATCGTATACTTTGGGGTAAGATACATGCTCAACTTTTTATTTTATATGGACACAAGTACTTGAATCATTTTACGTATTACATAAGATTGTTACTTCACCACCGCCCTCAATCATGAACCGTTAATTACTACGTAAATGTGAATGTTGTGGATAGATCTATTTAGGTTGACGCCCCCATCCGGGTTAGTCGGACCAATTGTAGACGGATGCATAATTATTTGACAATTCCTGGTATTATGGTGTTGGATACCACATAGGGCACTGAATAGTTAAGTTTCGGGGTCATGAGGCTAATGGTAATTGTTGTTGTAGTTTCCCAGATAATATCAGCACTTTAATGTTCTATAAACACTCACAATCAGAATTTACACTCAATAATTATGAAAGGATTAAAGAAGACAAAGAGAATGTTGAGAGAATAAATGCGGTGGCTGGAACAAGAATAATTCACTTCTCACACAAAATGTCAACCGTGTGTTTTCAAAACCCTAGGAGCCTAGTTGTAGGGTCATTTAATTAAGTTTCAAGGAATGGCACATTTGCCCCTTGAACTTTTCATACAGAATAAACTAACTAAGAAATAAAATAGAAGACTAAATATTCTTTATATAGTTATTACAAAATAGATCCACAAGATCGAAATATAATATCTAACAATCTCCCCCTTTTCGATCATTGTGGCGGTCCTGGAACTCTGGCATGATCAGTAGATTCACGGAGCCAAAGGATGACATCAAATCGTCTAATCACTTGTCTCATGTGTAGTCGTTCGTTCAGGTATTCGATGCCGCTGAGGATGTCTTATATCTCCTTTGGTGAGCGTCTAAGTTTTGGATCTGGTTGAGCATCAAATTCTGGTACTCTTCGTGTAAGTTCGGCTCTAACCATTCTGATAGTTCCATCAGAGTAACAAGGGAGATCCTCGAAGCGCATGAATCTTTTATTCCCTCTCTGATTCAAAAATATAACACCTGGCTGACCTCGAAGGACAACTTTATAGGCCGGAAAGTGGTCTACCATAAATATGTCTTGTTTAGGAGCTTTCAGACCCACTTTAACCAATTCACACTCAGTTGCCATTTGAAAATATCTTAGGCACATCACAATTGAGCGACGATTCATGCTTCAGACCAGGGCAGCAACTGCAGTCATGTGTGTCAGACGTTTCTTGATCTTGTTTTTCATCTTGTTGTGCAGAAACTCGATGTCGTCTATATTTGCATAATCAAGATCACTTTCATGAAATTCTTGAACCGTTCCGTCTTCTCTGAGTACCACAAATGCCGGAGTGAATACTCTGGCTCTTTTGTACCTGTGGATGTTATTGATCTTTACAATTTTTGATTTAGACCAATATTTGCTTTTGTCTCTCTTTTCCCTTAGCATCATCTGATTATATTCTGCTTGTTCAGCTCGAGATGCATCGGTCATGACCATCAGAAGACGTCTACTGGAAGACCCCGGCCTCTTTCTAAATACCATTTTGAATATTTCTTCTAAGAATGGGTTCTGAAACTGTTAAGCCGGGAACTTTCTCAAGAATTCTTTTAACCCTTGGACTGGAGGCTTTTCTAATTCGATGGGAGGAGCTTCAAGAAGTTTCAAGACTCGAGCCCTTCGGTCCTGTTTCATTTCTTCTCTGATCTCTACATCCAGAGATTGGACTCCACCCTTTGAATACCATCGGACCCAATCAACGTCTTTCATGTCGTATGTTGCAGTGACGTCTCTTGTATAAAAGCAATCGACAGTTCGGGGCCCTGATGATTCGGCAGTGTGACCTGGCGGAGTTGATTGAGTTGGAGGGGTTGCTTGGACTGTTGGGGTAGGTTGAACTAATGGGATTTCTTTGAATGTAGGAGTGGTTTGGATTGATGGAGTTTCTATGGGAGTAGGTAAAGTTGTTTGGATGGTATAACTAATTTCTTCTTGAGGCGCTTGGGTTGGGGAATTCAAAAATTCAAACGAGGAAGATGATTTTTGCGGTGACTCAGGTTCAGGCTTTGGGGTGAGTAAGGGATAGTCGTCCTCAATATCAGAGTCTGAGTCAGACACTAATATGATTTCGACTTTTTCATATAAAGGTTCATACTCCACCATCGCTGACATCGGATCCAATGGAGCCGGACCTTCAATCAGTGGCTCATCTTCTATCATCAGCATCTCCCGAGCCTCATAACTCTGATCCCCAAACCCTTGTATTTCTGTTTCCTCAGTATTAGCTCCCCCTACAATCATCATGAGGTCCTCAGACTGAGTCTTTTGACGTTTCTCCCCCTCATGGCGATCAGGGTCGTCCTGATCATCATGTTTTCTCTTTTGGGAGTCAGCCTGGGGACGACATTGGAGCTCGATTACTGCAGACTCAAGACGGTCCATTCGGGAGTTGAGTTGCTCCTAGACTTGAAGGATTAGGCGAGTAAGCACGTCTATCTTGTCTGATATCTCTGCAATTTGTGTCTGGACTGAATGGGATCCGGGTGGTGGCAGATCCTCAGAATCAACACCCTTACCCTTTATAAATGAGAGAAGGGCGGAATGTCGTTCTTCAGCGGCCTGCTTTTGGGCGTCTAGGTCAGCCCGGGTAACAACGCCGGCGGCACGTAAAGCCGACGTTAACATCTCAAGATTAATTTCGAGATGACTTGAAGTGGATGGCATCGATGAAGCCACTCCAGGTCTTCCTTCCGTCATTTTTGGCTCCACAATTGGATGCGCAGATCCAAAAGTTTGAGGAGCCGCCACGAAGGCGGCTCGTTGAGGGGACGCGACGGAAGCGTCGTGCATTGTGTGTGGGGGTGGGGAGTGAGCTGTGGGCGAAAGATGTTCGGTCACATGGGGCGGAGTGTGACCTAGTTCAACACCACGACTCTCCGAATGAGAGGGTGATGGTGTTTGTGGAAGATCCCCGTGCAATGAAGTAGCATCCTTTTGAGAGGATGCTAAGTGGGTGGTGGGGGTAAATTCGACCATTGGACTGATGGTCTTATAGTGGGTTGTCCGGCTAATGGGGCTAAGGTCACCCTCGGATGTTGCCTCTATCCCTCGCAAAACAGAGACGGTTCTTTTGGAATCCGCCGTCTCTGCTTCATGGCCTTCTCCTCCCTCCCTGACACGCACAATCTCCCTCTCACCCATACACAATGATTGTTCAACTTCCACCGCTTCTCCCTCAGCCTCACTCGCTCTTATCTCACCCTCGGACTGGGTAGGCGCAGTCAGATCAGACCGAGCCTCATCCGGATAAAACTCTCTCATATAAGCCCTTACCCTTTCAGATTTGACTGCCCTAGAAGGGACAGTAGAATTGTGAAAGGTCGCCTGACTACGGATCCTATCTTGACGCGACACTTGCCAACGAGTGCGGAATCCTCGTTAGCGGCTTGACGGATAGACCACGCACACTGAAACACGGAGACACACAAAAAGTGATAGACGAACAACGGAACGTCCCTACATGAAGATTCTCTCCAAACGAAACTCTCTGAATACTTGCAAGTTCGAGATTGCCCTTTGCACTAATCGCTCTGATAAACGTCTGCAATAGTCTTCGTTCACCCGGATGCACTGTTTGCTCTCAAGTTTGTCAGAACCTCCGAGCCGTCAAAAATACCTAATTTCACAATGAAAAGTTCAATATATAGAGGACAAGTTCGAGAAGATGCTCCTTTCGAACTTGTCTTCAAACTTGTTCCTTTGAACTTGTCTTCAAACTTGTTCCTTTGAACTTGTCTTCGAACTTGTTCCTTTGAACTTGTCTTCGAACTTGTTTCTTTGAACTTGTCTTCGAACTTGTTCCTTTGAACTTATTCTAGAACTTATTTCTAGAACATATTCTAGAACTTATTTTAGAACTTATTCTTGAACTTATTCTAGAACTGGTTATGATAGTCAACAACAAAACTAGATTGTTGTCGTCACACCGGATGTACCGACATACTCCCCCTTGACGATAGCTACTAGTTGTTGTTCATTGATCGTAATAGACTATCAGATTCAGAGACTATGAATATCGAAACTAGATAGCTATTTTCACATCGGGTGTATCAACAGACTCCCCCTTGACGATAGCTTCTAGTACATATTCATTGATCTATGAATACCGAAATCACCTTTTCTTCTTTGTTATCCATGACTGCCTCTTCAGATTCGCTGTCCTCACTGGTTTGTAGACTAACTTAGTCCATTTCCTACCAGTCAGAGGATATATTCTTATTTGAACCACAACTCTTTTACCAACTCTTAGATTAACTTCTCAAATCTTTCAGAACGACCCTCCCTTCTGATAGTTTTTGCAAACTCCTCAGCATAAGAATCATCTTCCTAGATTTAATAGGTCCTTCCAAGCTAAATCAATCACTTCACACTTCAGAATCTGATTCATCATTTAGTGCAGATTTCAGCATCTCTAGATCTATCACATTCTGATCTTCATTCATACCACCTTCATCGAGTGACTTCCAATCAGGTATATCTTTAGGAATAAACGCTCAATCCTCAAGATCCTCCTGTTCTAAGTCGTCTTCGAAGACGAACCTCATTTCATCTTCATCTAACTCTGACAATGCTCCGATCAGACTTTATCTTCAGTTACTTTAGTCGCCTCTGAATCCTTGTCTTTTCCCTTGTCAGTGGCTATGAACACCGACTCCCCTTGAGGATCAGCAAACTGAGCAAATTGATGTCTTGAAAGATTTGCCAGCTCACTATTTGGGCTGTTCAGGCCATCTTCTTCGACTTCTCTACAATTTCTCCCCCTGAGATGGACGATCTTTCAACAAGTCCTCCAGTATAGCCTCCAGCTTTGCAATATGCTGCTGCTGATCAGTCTCTGTCTGATCCAACTGGGCATTAAGATGTTGAAGTTCACGAATCGCCTTTGTCAGTTGAAGAATCTGTAATTTTGTAAAAACTCAAATTCTAACACTGTATAGACTTAATCAACACATGAAACAAGTCATGATATGTTAGTAGGACATTAAAAACCATTATTCAACGATAAAAATGCAATGAAACTCTCCTTACTTACATTCTTTGAAGGTTTAGAACGTAAACCAAACACTAGAATTAAGTTCAAGAGAAACAGTCGTTATCTTCGTTAAACAGTCACAACATCGTATGTTTTGAAAAACTTTGAACAATTTTCAACTTTTTTAACTTATCGTAAGTTTTGAAAAACTTTGAACAATTTTCAACCTTTTCAACTTATCACGGAACCTTTCACTTTTAGCAACTGATTATCACGCAAATTTTGTTTTTCCAACTAGAATGCATCCTAGTACATTTGACCTTTATCCTACTTAAAAAAATTAATAAAATAAAATAAAATAAGTTAAAATAAAATAAAATATTGAACAAAATTTAAACTTAAGCTACTTTTAAAATTTTTGACCTATACTAACAGAATATTTTTGTGAGAAAGTCAAAGAAAGGTTCAATCAGATAGCGGTGTCAATACGCACTTTCAGTATAACACTTTCACACTTAGGAATTTTTTTTTGATTCCTTTGATTGTTTGTCGTGAAATACAAACCAAGTCGATTGTCGGTATGATTTTCCCTTTAAACATTTTACACTTTGGAATATCCCTTGGCCTTTTTTATTTATCAAGAAACTATCTTACGTGTCCCATACTTAGACATACTTCTATGATCAAGGCAGACACACAATGATTATAACTTTTCGGTATTGCAAATTTTTTCTTTAAAAGGCAAACGTCGGACACAGTTCTGTATTTACATACAACAGAGTGTCTTAGTTTGTCTTAAAGTTTATTTAAAGCTAATAAGACAGCGGTGACAGGTCTGTACTGATGTACAACAAAGTGACTTATCTTGCTAACTCGAGTCAAACCAGAGGTAACAGGTCTGTACTTACGTAGAACAAAGTGACTTGTTTTGACTCGCTCCTTACCATCAAAATTTGTCTTTTCTTTTCCTTTCTTTAAGATGTATCTGATGTGGCTATACATCCCCCAGAAAATTTGCATACCTCATTTAGAATCATTGTCTGTATGTCTCTAACATAAAAATTAAGACCATTTGGTCATACATCTATGTTAGTTACACATATGACTTTTTCTTGGATATTCTATTAGCTTTTGAGATTCCCTTTGTGTATTATGCCTACCAACACATCAAACAAGAAAATGTACATCACTTAGAGTTTAAGGTGCATTATGTGTGAAAGCTTAACACTTAGAGATTGTATCGACTGTGCTAATTTTCGTCACTTTGAACTTATGTATCTAAGACTTAACTCTATTTTCTAATATTCTCTTTTTTGAGCTTTTTATGGGTTTCTCTCTGTTTTCTTTTCTTTTTCATAGATAAGAATAAGCTAATAACGTAACCTACTAAACTTACTATAAAAGGAAATAAATTCTACTTAACTACTAACTTACTATAAAAAGAAAGAAAATAGACTAAGGTCAAGTTACTCTGGATTACGCATACCATTTAGTTGAACTAACAACTCAAAACGTGACTTATCAAAAGCTTTAGTGAATAAATCAGCATTGTTATCTCAATTACCTCACTTTACCCTTTTCCCGTAAGACTTCTCCACTTGGTCTAAGGACCCAATCAACATGCCTGTTGTTTCGTCCTTTGTATTCCTGTCCTGTGTCGAGAGCAACCACTATCTATAAACCATTGGTTATTAGGACCTGTAGTTAACTCCTGCAGACTAAACAAGAAAAGTTAGTTATCATGGGGAACCCAAGCCATGATTGACTTGGTAATACCATCCTCATCCACAAACTTGAACTCTTTCAAATACCCATCTCTCCTTTAAGGTGACTTAGGTTTTTGATTGAGAACCTGTTGTGGAGTTGAGTGATTAACATCAATTCTCAGCCTTTGGGTTGGTCTTTTCAGTTCAGCCCTTGAATAATTTTTGTTATAGTATATGTCAGTTTGATAGTTCTGGGCTCTACCTAGTGTCTTATGTCTATTAGGAGAATTATACCTAACTAGAGTGTAACTCCTCTTAGGTGAATTATTCCTGATGATGGATTGGGGGCCAGACATTGATTGACTAGGGGATCTATTCAGTGAATTATTCCTAAGTCCGTCATTTTGTCTGAGAGCACCAGTGATTGTCGACTACCTAGACGTGACAGCACAATTGAGTTCTTCTCAGAAATTTGAGAACTAATCCAACTTGTATCACTAGGCATTGTTTTTAAGGTTTGCTGCTCTTGTACCCCTATGTTTAGTGAAGACTCTGACTTTTTGTATGGACAACCTGAAGCAACATGTCCTTTCTCATGACACTTAAAGCAAGACATCTTGTCAATAGATTTCTTATAGGCACTCTTTGACCTAGGTGTCTTACTAATTCCCTGATTGTTTGTATCAACAGCTTGGTTTAACTCCCCTTTGTAATTTTTACTTATAGTCCTTTCTTCTTCTAGTTTTGGCTTACAACTAGACTGAACATACTGTACCGTTTGCCTAACTTGAGGAGTAGTTGAAGATACTTTAAAAGACTCAGTTACCTTGACTACCTCTGATTTAACCATATCATTGGTCTCATCCTGAGCAGTAGGTACATAGTTGCTATTTGCCTCAGCAACCTTAGCCCTAGATTCAGCTAATTTCATATCTCTAAGAGAAATCTCTTTGGTCAGTGACTCTACATGCTCATAAATTAGTTCATTCCTGACACTTTGTTCAATTAATTTGTCATTCAGAACTATTAAATCTTGAGCATCATTTCTCAGTTTGGCCTGAAGATCTTCCTTAATGTCTAATAAATTAGCATTATCTGATTTTAAGGATTGTATTTGAGCAGTCATAGATGAATATGTTTCTAGTACTAATTTCAATTTATCATGCAATGTAATACATAAAACACATAAATCATGAAAAGTAGAAAAGTTTAGAATTACCTTTTTCCGATCAGATTTGATGTTGGCCATCTGAGCTGCAAAGTCTAAAGTAGTTAGCTCCTCAGTAATTTCCAGCACCAAAGGATCTGAATCAGACTGCTGCGTATCCTCTTTCTTTTCCTCTTCTGCTCCCATATCCGTTTCTGTCACTTCGGCCATGAAAGCCCTAGTATTAGACTATGGATGTGTACTCCAATCATATGTGCCATCTAACTGTATGTTAGACCCCACATCAGTAAGTAAACCATCTACTGAACCCTGATTCCCTGATCTCTGATTCCCTGAACTGGCTGAATAATGACGTCCCGAGTTCTGATGATTATCCATCTTAGGTCTTTGACACTCTCTCGCAAAGTGTCCCAACTTCTGACAGGTATAACACCTAACTTTTGACTTATCGAATCCTACATTGTTCACATTTAGATTTCTTCCCGTTCTTTTAATGAACCTCTTCAATCTCTGTGTGACCATAGCCAATTGCCATTGTAGGTCCATTTGTTCCAAGTCATCCAGATCCACCTGATCATAATCTTCTTCCCATAGAGTTGGATCAATTATTTTCCCTTGAATACAATTCCCGTAAGCTGCTACAAACGATGCTAGAAGCTTCAATTGCTCCTCTGCAATTTTAGCACTCATTAGCATTTTTGTGTATCCCTGAGACGATGATCCTGAAGTAGATGCATGTGGCTGATCATCCGGATTTGATAAACCCAGAAAGGCCCTATCATAAGATTCTTCTGCTTCTCTTGGTATGCCTTCTTGTTCTCCAGAATAAAATGTTGTGGCTGTTTTCAGTTCACTCGCGACCGAAGGTTTTGATTTTCTAAGATACATGTCTGGATCTTGGACCTTATCAAATTCCCTTTCCTTCTTGAGTAACAGAAAGTTGTAAGCCCTCAGCGTTCCAATGACCCCTTCTAGAGTTAGAGTCTCAAATTTCTCTTCATCATGCTTTATCAGCGCTACGTACATCTCCCATTTTGCTGGTAAAGCATCTAGAATTTTCTCAATCTTCTCTAATTCACGATACTCGACATCGTGATTGTCTAACTCTGTCAACAAGTGATAGATACTTGTAATACTCTCATCCATCTTTCGTTTTTTCAAAGCCTTGAAAATAGCGAACTGCTGCTTGAGCATCTCCGTTCTACCTTTCCTAACCCTAGGATTTCCCTCACACCTTTTCTCGAGTGCATCCCACAACTCTTTCGTTGTTCGTTGATTTCGAAATGTGTGCAGGATCTCCTGAGGTAAAGCCATTCGAATAATCGAGAATGCTCGGTTCTCGGCCTCATATATTTTCTTATCATCATCCTTCATCATTTGATATGACAAGACTCGTTGACATCCTTCAACTTCTGTTGTAGGTGGAATTTATCCCTCGTCGATACAAATCCACATTCTCATATCATTAAATCGAGCGAAGTCGGCGAACCTATCCTTCCACCAATAATAGTCTTCTAACTTCATCAGCTTGGGTGAAGAATTTGCCTTTCGGACCTCATGGTCCATTTCAATTAACCTTTGTAAACTTGTCATTGTTTCAAAAATTCTTGAATTAGAACTTAATTAATTTAATTTGAAATTAATTTAAATTAGCCCTTTCGAACTCGTGTAAGTTCGAATTTGGTTAATTTAAATTTGTTTGAAATTAAATTCGAAATTAAGTTTGAACTCAACCAAATTCGAAATGATGAAAAATTCGAAGTTCTGATCAAATTCGAATATGTAAATTCGAATATAGGGAAATTCGAAAATGAGCAAATTCGAATAAATCAAATTCGAATCAAACCGTAAAATAACTTCGACAGGAGCGTATTTTCTGACAAACTTGAATTTCGAATAAACCCTAATACCCCCTATATGTTCGAGCGCCGCAAGTTCGAAATATGGCAAAAAGTTCGATTTTTTCAACTTTTCAGATTAAACCAAAGTTTTTAGGATTAAAAACTATGATTTCGTCCAAAATGATGAACTAATATGAACTTTTCTCCATTTTGTTGCTTGTATAACTCGAAAATATATCCAAAAACGTGATTTGACCGTCCAAAAACGTCAAGAAACCACAGATGTTACTTGTGAACATGAAGAACACCATGAACACCCTAACCTGGCTCTGATACCACTTGAAAGGTCGCCTGACTACGGATCCTATCTTGACGTGACACCTGCCAACGAGTGCGGAATCCTCGTTAGCGGCTTGACGGATAGACCACACACAATGAAACACGGAGGCACACACAGTGATAGACGAACAACGGAACGTCCCTACACGATGAATCTCTCCAAACGAAACTCTCTGAATACTTGCAAGTTCGAGATCGCCCTTTGCACTAATCGCTCCGATAAACGTCTGCAAAAGTATTCGTTCACCCGGATGCTCTGTTTGCTCTCAAGTTCGTCAGAACCTCTGAGCCGTCAAAGATACCTAATTTTACAATGAAAAGTTCAATATATAGACGACAAGTTCGAGAAGACGCTCCTCTCGAACTTGTCTTCGAACTTATTCCTTTGAACTTGTCTTTGAATTTGTTCCTTTGAACTTGTCTTCGAACTTGTTCCTTTGAACTTGTCTTCGAACTTGTTCCTTTCAACTTATCTTTGAACTTGTTCCTTTGAACTTATTCTAGAACTTGTCTTTGAACTTATTCTAGAACTTATTTCTAGAACTTATTCTAGAACTTATTTCTGGAACTTATTCTAAAACTTATTCTAGAACTTATCCTAGAACTTGTTATGATAGTCTAGAACTTACCATGCAAATGTAAACATCATACACAATCATGATATCAATAACAAAACTAGATTGCTGTCGTCACACCGGATGTACCAACAAATTGTCATAACCGGCATAGTAGGAGCTCCTTTCGGAAGATTTAACTTTTGAATCGTTGTTGTCATGTATACATCGGCCTCTGGACGTTCATGGATGTCATCGTCGTTGTCCATGGCATATTGAATGATCAACTGTAGGAAACGCTGGAGAGGGATGTATTTGCGTCCGCGTTTTGTGCTACTCTCCAGGTTTACTCTTCTCAATTCTTCGAACAAGAAGGCAGCATAATCGTAGTGTCTGTCGTATGCGAAGGCTGTGAACATGGCAAGGACTTGAATTGATGCTGAGTCATGTCCAGCATGCTTGGTGGTGAAACATTTATTTATGACATCAAAAAGAACCCTCCATTGAGCTTGAAGGTTCTTGGTTCTGATGTCTGATGGCTTGGTGAGCGGACCATCGTATCCCAGAGCTTTGATTTCATTTAGGGTTTCGAGGGGAGAAGGAATTGGGGAAAACTGTAGGCGGTTAAGGGAATATGCTTCAGTGGGTAGGCGTAGAATATGGCGGATGGCTGCGGTGGTGATTTTGACTGGGGCACAGTCAATTGTGGAAGTGAAGTACGGTTCGGCATCGGCTACAAATTTTAAATGATGCCAGAACTGTTGGAGGTAGATCTAGGGTACAGAGATGGCTGTGGAAAGTGAGTAGTAGATTGGGTGGTTCGTGAGGATGTCAAAGGGAATGGTTTCGGTTTTGCGGCTAAGGATTGATACGTCAAGCTGCCAATTGTGTGCAAAGAACTCGACATATTCAGCTTGGGGTAGGATGGACTCTTCGGGTAATTGGGCGTTGTTGTTTGGAATTGGGAAATGGGGCATGGTTATGGCGACTGCGGGTTCCATGATTCCTGTAAAGTTGCAGTAAAGTTAGAATAGCAGACTAGAGAAATATGGCATTGATACTAAGTCTGGATAAGTGTGAAATAGAAACTGTCTATTTTGTTTAAAGCATTGGGTCTTTATTAGTAGAATGGAATTCTAGTGAATAAAGTCCAAAGTCAATCGTTAAGAGACCAATGTTAGAACAGACATTTTCACTCAAACACTGATCCTAAGTCTAACCAATGGTGCACCGGACTCATAATATTTTTGGATTGTGGATTTATTAAGAAAATGCAAAAATGGAAAAATTAAAAAATATGCCAAGTGTTGAATTTCGAGTGGGCCGAATTCGGATGAACAGGACAACCGAATTCGGATCAGACCGAAATCCAAATGATGCATGAAAGTGACAAGTGAAGGTCCGAATTCGGATGGTACATGAATTCGGATGGGCATCGAATTCGGGTTATCAACCGACTTCGAATGCACAGTGCATGAAACTTGAAAATAATTGAAACTTTGAACATGCTTTTGAAGGACCGAATTTGGATGCACAGTGGTCCGAGTTCGGTCATTGTAGTTGAAAAATTTTGAGATTTTTTTCTAAGTGTAAGATCCAAATTCGGGGCTTGGTCCGAATTCGGATGGTCCGAACTCCAACAGAAGCAGTTAATGCTCATGCAACATGCTACGTGAACAGTTATGAATGTGACAAAAATGCATGAAAATGTAGATCCTAGTCTAAAAACATGTAATGAACATTTTATTTAACTATAACAAACTAAAATAAACAGATTTAAAGTCCTAAAAATAGCAAAAGCTGAAAATACAAACTATGAAAAATTTGAAAATCAAATACTCAATATAGTAAGTTAAAAGCTAAAATAAAGTGAAAGAAGTATTACCTGATAATGCCGAAGATTAAAATGAAGAAAAATGGTGAATAGAGAAGCTTGTTTGCACGAAAATGGTGGGAGTCGGCGGTGGGGTGCGACGGTGAAAGAAAGGAGGAAGAAGGAGTGTTGAAAATATCTTTATGAAGAAGGTAAGTGAAGATTGACCGTTGACTTGCTCCTTTTTAAATGAAGCGGGTCGGGTCTGGTGGTAACAGATCCGCGCCCAAAACCATTTATGGGCCACCGTGTTTTTCAACAAACACACAAAAAAAATGGGCCTAAAAAAAATAATCCAAAAACAAAAAAAAAAAAAATTTCCAGGATGAACACCTTAGCCCAATTCTAAACAAAAATGTTTTTGTAATTTTCTTTGAAACTAAAAATAAGTAAATGCAAAATCAAATATTTTTGTGATTTTCTTTTAATAATTAAGTTAAGGCAAAAGAACTGAAATAGAATTAAAAAAAATGTTTTTGGCTTTTTGACGTATTTTAGAAACAAATAAAATCTTTTTGTGATTTTCTGACCGATTATCTTCAATTTTAAAATCTAAAAATTAACCAATCTACAATCTAAGTATTATAGAGAAAATAAACAGAACAAAAATTATAAAACTAACATCCTAACTATACTCCCCCTTAAATAAACACATATTCTCTTCTTTTTCTTTTTCAGATCAATTTCTTAAACCTATCTAGCCTTAAAGATACAGACAAACCTGGATTAATTTTGCGTCCCACTCAGTGATGAACAATTCATACAACAATTTCTCAGGATCATAAATTATTAATGATGTACATAGATAAGGAAATATTGAAATTTTGCGTCCCACTCAGTGATGAACAATTCATACAGCAATTTGTCAGGATCATAAATTATTAATGATGTACATAGATAAGGAAATATTGAAATTTAATTTTATGACACGACCCTTAAATTTAAATAACAGATATTTTCTAAAATAAAGGAATGTCAAACATGATAGTTTGAAATAGAATTATTTTAGACAATGTCTGATATTTAACTAGAGGGTGGATTCAACACGCCGATATGTGATACTAAAAACAGAAAACGAGGTTCGTCTAAAGCTTTAGTAAATATATCTACAAGTTGATATTCCGTGCCTACAAAATACAACTCAATTGTTCCCTTTTCTACATGATCATTAATAAAAGGATACCTGATATCTATATATTTTGTTCGAGAGTGCTGCACGAGATTGCAAAGATGGCTATTTCACTTCGAGAAACGCAGTAAATTGGGATGTTGGTGAGCGAGAATCCATAATCACGTAATTGAGTTCTCATCCACAGCACTTGAGAGCAACAGCTAGCAGCTGCTACATACTCTGCTTCAGCTGTGGATGTTGAAACACAATTCTGCTTTTTGGATGACCAACTCACTGATCTGTCTCCCAAGAACTGTATTCCACCTGATGTGCTTTTCCTGTCAACTCGACCACCTGCAAAATCAGCATCTGAAAAGGCAGTAAGATCAAAATCGGTTCCCTTTGGATACCAGAGACCAAGATCGGGTGTACCCTTAAGATAACGAAAAATGCGTTTTATCGCAGTTGGGTGTGATTCTTTGGGGTCTGCCTGAAAATGAGCATAAAGACATGTTGAAAACATTATATCAGGTCTACTAGCAGTCAGATACAGTAAGGATCCTATCATCCCTCTGTAAGTTGTATTATCGACACTTTTACCAGAAGGATCAGTATCTAACTTATAGTTTGAAGCCATGGGAGTTGCGATACTCGTGCAAGAGTCTAACTTATACTTCTTGAGAATGTCAAGAGTATATGTCGAATGGTTCACAAAAATCCCATTATCAAGTTGTTTGACTTGTAATCCGAGGAAAAAGTTTATCTCCCCCATCATACTCATCTCGAAACTGGACTCCATTAGGGCTGAAAAATCCTTACAGAAATTACTGTCAGTAGATCCAAGTATAATGTCGTCGACATATATTTGCACTAGCATGATGTGCGGGCCTTCCCTTTTCGTGAACAGAGTTGTGTCCACCACACCTTTGCTGAAACCAGCAGAGATAAGAAAATAAGAGAGACTGTCATACCATGCGCGAGGTGCTTGTTTTAAACCATAGAGGGCTTTGTCTAGCACATAAACGTGGTCAAGTTTATGTGCATCAACAAATCCTTGTGGTTGTTCAATGTACACCTCTTCGTTAGGTTCACCGTTAAGAAAGGCTGTCTTGACGTCCATCTGGTACACTTTGAAGTCCTTATGTGCCGCGTACGCCAAGAAGATGCTGATAACTTCAATCCGTGCAACTGGAGCGAAGGTCTCGTCATAATCTATCCCTTCTTGTTGTCGGTAGCCTTTGGCGACAAGTCTCGCTTTGTTCCTTATCACAATGTCATTTTCATCTCGTTTGTTCTTATAGATCCACTTTGTTCCGATAACTGTTCGGTCTTTTGGCTTGGGAACTAACCGCCATACTTGGAGCTGTTCAAACTGGTTGAGCTTTTCTTGCGTTGCAACTATCCAGTCTGGGTCATTTAGGGCTTTATCCACCCGAGCTGGTTCTATCATACTAAGGAATGAAGCGAAGTAACATTCATTAGCAGATGCCCTACGTGTTTGGACACCGGTTGAGACATCACCAATGATGTGATCGGTTGGGTGACTACGGGTCCGTTTAGTCTTGTGTGAAGGGGTGCTCGGGATAGAATATCAGTGGTGAGAGTGGGGATGGATGATGATTCATGGTCAATGGTTTCTAGTGAAGGTACCACTGATTCCGGTTCGGGTTCAGAATGTTTAGGTGAAGGAAGGATGTTTGGCATGATATGCGAGGGTATTTCAAGAGTAGATTCAACTGCGGATGTATCAGTGGATGATGTTGATGGATGATGGTATGATGTGGATGAAGATGGATCGGATAAAATTTGTGGTGTAGTTGAATTGTGGGATGGATTGCCTACACTAGGAGAAACATTAGAAACATTAGCGTTAGGACCAAAAAATTCTACATAAAAAGAATCAAATAAATTAACTAAATCAGAAGATGAATAAGAAGTAGATAGAGTAGAATAGTCTCCAGGCATTAGTGTAATGCGTGGTCCTGAATGATCAACTTCGGGTTCTAGTTCATCCCACTCATCAAATGTGACATGCACACTTTCATTGACTGTTCTGGTTCGGGTGTTGAATGCACGATAAGCCTTCGAGTTGGATGAGTATCCAATGAAGATCGCTTCATCCGCTTTTTTGTTAAAGTTCCCGAGGTTTTCTTTATCATTAATCACATAGCACCTGCAACCAAATACACGTAAGTACTTGATAAAAGGTACTTTATTCAAGAAGAGTTGATATGGAGTTTTATTAAAATGCTTATGGATTATGGAGCGATTCTGTGTGTAGCAAGCTGTTGACACGGCTTCGGCCCAAAAGAACGGAGGTAGCTTTGAGTAGGTCAACATTGTACGATTGGCTTCCACAAGGGTACGGTTACACCTTTCTACGAATCCATTTTGTTGAGGTGTTCTAGTAGCAGAGTATTGATGTTGAATACCTTTGGATCGAAGGAAGCCCTCAACTACCGAATTCTTGAACTCCGTGCCGTTGTCAGATCTGATTGATTGAACGAACAGTTGCTATTGGGTTTCGACACTCTTTATAAAATCGATGATTTCTTGAGCTGTCTCATCCTTGGATCGCAAGAACTTAACCCAGGTATATCGTGAGTAATCATCAACGATAACCAACACATATCGCTTCCCATTTATGCTTTGGGTCCGCATCGGTCCGCATAAGTCCATAAATCTGTGTTGGTGATATGTAGTATGACAATCTACTTTAGTAAAACTCAAACCCATAGACTTATCTTCTTACACCGTGTTGATTTTCTATGAACTTCAAGATTTTACCACCGCGAAGGATGAACACAACGGACATCGAATAACTAGTAGCACAGAGAGTGGCCGACGCCATCGCTGCATATGAAGATAACCGAAATAATGATTCAAGAAGCAACGGAGTAGCTGGAGGGGTAGAAAAGAACCCGAGGGGTTGTAGCATAAAAGGATTCCTAAGTTGCCAACCGAGGTACTTTAACGGCACGAAAGGTGCAGTTGGCCTAACCCGCTGGTTTGAGAAACTAGAGTCTGTCTTCCGCGTTAGCAACTATGCAGAAGATAACAAAGTGAAATTTGCCACCCACACTTTGTAAGACGGTGCTCTCACGTGGTGGAACTCATATGTGCAGTCTGTCGGCATTGACATGACATATCTACTCCCATGGACAAAGTTGAGAAGGATGATGACGGACGAATATTGCCCAAGAAGCGAGCTCCAAAAGATGGAGTCTGAGTTTTGGAATTTGACGATGAAAGAAATGGATATTGCTGGGTATACAAACCGTTTCCATGAGCTGAGCTTGCTATGCCCCTGAATGGTCACTCGGGAATATAAAAGGGTCGAGCGCTACATCTGGGGACTCTCCCCCTAGATCCAAGAAAATGTGACCTCCTCTAACCCAACCACGATCCAGAACGCCATCCGTATGGCACAAAACTTAATGGATCAAGTAGTACGTCAGGGGGCAGCGGTTGCAAAGACTAAATGATCACAAGCGGAAATGGAAAGACCGCTCAGTAAAGAATTTGGGGAACCAGCAAAAGAAGCAGGAGACAATCAAGGCCTATGTAGCTGGGTCTGAATCAAAGAAAAGCTACACTGGCAACAAACCCTATTGCAGCAAGTGCAATTATCATCACAACGGCCAATGTACGAACCCCTGTGGCATGTGCAAGAGACAAGGTCATCTGATGAAGGATTGCAGAGCTTCCAACCTCGGCACCAACAATGGATCTCAGAAAGGGTGCTTTCAGTGTGGGGTTGCCGGGCATTTCAGAAAAGACTTCTCAAGATTGAAGAATGTCGGAGGAGCTCAGGGAAGAGCTTTTGTTATGGGAAGTGGGGAAGCAAAGCAGATCCCGACGTGGTACGGGTACGTTCCTTCTCAACAACACTTATACTTTTATACTGTTTGATACCGGTGCTGATAGGAGCTTTATATCCACTATGTTTAGTAAGCAGATAAATGTCACCCTTACCATTTTGAGTGCCACATATGCTATAGAGGTTGCTGATGGTAAGACACTGAAAACAAACAACGTAATTCGAGGATGCTCCTTAGAACTAGTAGGTCAACTATTTGAAATACATTTGTTGCCCGTCAAACTGAGGAGATTTGACGTGATTATAGGCATGGACTGGTTATCGAAAAACCGTGCGGAAATCGTGTGCGATAAGAAGACGGTACGCATACCCTTAGCCAACAAGAAGGTCCTAACTGTCCAAGGCAAATGGAGAAACACCAAAGTAAGCATCATCTCATGTCTTAGGACCCTGAAGTGTCTGCGAAAGGGTTGTCAAGCAATCCTAGTCCAAATGACAGAGAAGGAGCCGAAGGAGAAGCGGCTCAAAGATATTCCTATAGTCCGTGATTACACCAACGTCTTTCCAGAAGACCTGCCTGGACTCCCACCATCAAGACAAGTTGAATTCCAAATCGACTTAGTGCCAGGAGCGGCACTAGTGGCTCGAGCTCCATACCGTTTAGCCCATCAGAGATGCAAGAATTTTCCAATCAGCTACAGGAGCTTTTGGATTAAGAATTTATCAGACCGAGTTCGTCCCCCTGGGGAGCTCCAGTTTTGTTTGTGAAGAAGAAGGACAGAACTTTCAGAATGTGTATCGACTATCAGGAACTAAATAAGCTGACCATAAAGAACCGGTACCCTCTCCCAAGGATCGATGACCTATTTGACCAACTCCATGGGTAAAGCTTCTTTTCGAAGATTGATCTGAGGTCTGTTTATCACCAGGTCAGAGTTCGCGTGGAGGATATTCCAAAGACAAATTTCAGAACCCGGTACTACCATTATGAATTCCAAGTGATTCCATTTGGACTGACCAATGCACCAGCCGTATTCATGGACCTTATGAATCGGGTGTGCAAACCATACTTGGACAAGTTCGTGACTGTCTTCATACATGACATCTTAATCTGTTCACGAAACAAGGAGGAGCATGAGCAGCATTTGAAGCTAATTTTAGAGTTGTTGGAGAAAGAACAACTATATGCCAAACTTTCAAAGTGCGAATTTTGGCTAAGAGAGGTAAAATTCCGCGGTCATGTGATCAACAGTAAAGGAATTCAAGTTGACCCTATGAAGATCAAAGCCATCAAGAATTGGGCAACTCCTAGGACCCCCATGGAGATACGCGAGTTCCTAGGTCTTGCCGGGTATTATAGGCAATATATCAAAAATTTCTCAAAGATCGCCGGATCTCTAACAGAACTGACCCAAAAGGACATTAAGTATGATTTGGGTGATGACCAGGAGGCGACATTCCAGTTATTAAAGCACAAGTTGTGCAGCGCGCCTATTATGTCCTTACCCGAAGGAAGCGAGAACTTTGTAGTTTACTGCGATGCTTCACACAATGGGTTGGGTTGTGTGTTAATGCAGAAGGATAAGGTCATAATATATGCTTCACGACAACTGAAGGGTCACGAGGTGAATTACAGAACGCATGACTTGGAGCAAGGAGCAGTAGTTTTTGCCCTAAAAATTTGGAGACATTACTTGTACGGTACGAAGTGTACTGTATTCATGGATCATAAGAGTCCTCAACACATCTTGAACTAGAAATAGTTGAATATGAGGCAACGCCGTTGGATGGAATAGCTGACTGACTACGACTGTGAAATTCGTTATCACCCGGGGAAAGCTATTGTGGTTGCAGACGCTCTGAGCCGAAAGGAACGAGCTAAGTCGTTAAGAGTACGAGCCCTAGTCATGACCATTCAACCAAACCTTCCTTCCTTAATTCATGATGCGCAAGTGGAAGCTGTTAAGGAGGGAAATTGTAAAGTCACCTACCTACGGATCTGATCTTGACGCGACACCGTCCTACGAGTGCGGAATCCTCGTTAGGGGTTTAACGGATCGATCACACACACGGAAACCAGAGACTAACACAATGATAGACGTCACGACGAACATCCCGACACGTGTATCTCTCCGAAACGACTCTCTGAAATCTTCACAAGTTCGTTGTGCACAATACGAGCTCTGAAAACTGATATCCACCAAACTCATAATTAAAACGGATTAATTCTTAATTATAGAGCTTAAGTTCGAACTTAGCTCAGACAAGTTCGTTTAGGCCCAAGCCCACGAACTTGTCCACTACAAGTTCGAACTTAGCTCCTACTAAGTTCAAACCCTAGCCTTTGAACTTATTCTTGAACTTGTGTTTGAACTTGTTCTTGAACTTATTCTTGAACTTATGTTTGAACTTATCTTTGAACTTATGTTTGAACTTATCTTTGAACTTATGTTTGAACTTAAGTAAACATCAATCACAAAGACGATCAAACATATATACCAATATCAAACATATGCATTAACTTGTAATTACAAAGCCTGAACTATTACAAAAGGCTATCTACATGCACTAACAAAAATATGAGGAATGAAGCCCTGAGAGGAATGGATAAACAGTTTGAGATAAGGGCTAATGGGAATCAATACTTCATGAATAAAGTCTGGTTACCCAACTTTGGTGGAGTAAGAAAGTTTGTTATGGATGAAGGACACAAATCAAGATACGCTGTTCAGCCCGGATCCGATAAAATGTATCATGACCTTAAGGAGCTGTACTGGTGGCCTAACATGAAGGCTGACATTGCCACATATGTCTACAAATGTTTAACATGCTCCAAGGTTAAGGGAGAACATTAGAAACCATCTTTGTTATTGAATCAACCAGAGATTCCCCAATGGAAGTGGGAACAAATAACCATGGAATTCTTAACGAAACTGCGAAAGACATCAGGTGGGTACGATACCATTTGCGTAATAGTCGACCGCCTAACAAAGTCCGTGCACTTTCTACCGATTAAAGAGACCGACAAGATGAATAAGCTGGCTCAAGTCTACCTCAAGGAAGTCGTCTCTAGACACAGAGTGCCTGTTTCAATCATTTCAGATAGAGACAGCAGATTTACATCCAGATTTTGGCAGTCATTACAGCAAGCTTTGGGTACAAACTTGGACATGAGTACCGCATATCACCCTCGGACCAATGGTCAGAGTGAAAGAACCATCCAAACCCTAGAAGATATGTTAAGAGCCTGTGTAATTGATTTTGGGAAGTGCTGGGATACTCATTTGCCTTTAATGGAGTTCTCATACAACAACAACTATCACACGAGTCTTTAGGCTGCTCCATTTGCCTTTAATGGGATTGTAACATCTGACACTAAACCAGGTTAGCAACTACGACCTAATCAGTATTTAATAGCTAATTATAACCTAATCAGTGGTCATTAGAAATTAATCAAAGTGATTAACAAGGTTCATGAAGAAATTCAACTCAATCAGAATCAAATTCATTGGTGCGATGAATCGGCAAATCAATTAATCCGATCGATTTACGATATGATGGATTAATGCAACTAAGTACATAATTAAATTATGATTAGTGACACTAATCATGCATTAATACACTTACTTAACATTAATTATGCAAGACTAAAACAATTCATTAAACAAAAGCATTCAAAAGTATTTATGAATTTACATAAAAAAGGGAAATACAATAATACATTTTGAAATACTTTTATACAAAAAAAGAATTGAAAATATATAATAAATACATCATAAAATTCTGACCCATAGGTAGTACAAATGTAGCTTTGGACTTCATTTTTTTAATACTCAACTCCATACACAATCCCAATCACATCTCTTTCTTTCAATTCATCCAAGATCTCACACTCAACCTCCATTTTCACCATCATTTCAAGATCTTTTTCTCCTCTATAAATAGGTGTTCATTTCCATTCATTTCCACACATTTTAAAAGCCAAAAATGCCTTCTTTTCTCCCTCTAAAAAACGGCCAAGGGCCTCACACAACAAAAAGATTGTTCAAGTTTTGTTCTTTCAAGTGTTCTTCAATATTCAAGTGACTTTGGTGCAACAACCTTTCAAGATTTCAACTGCTACTTGATTTCATACTTCTAATACCTCAAAGTAAGTAAATACTAACATATTTCATCTTATATTTATGTTTATATAAGTCTTGCATAATATATATAATCACCAACAACAACAAGTTTCATAAGAACTCAAGTTTATAAATCACTAGTTTTTGTTTTTAAGTTGTTTTCTTCAAATGTGTTTATAAATATATAAACACATCATATAAGTGTAAATATTATGAAAACAAGTTATATAAATGTGTTTTATAACTTGTATACAAATAGTCTTTGAATAAACAACACGAATCATAAGTTATTTCAAGTTTATAAACTGTGGATTTTCGGCAGAAAATTTATATCGACTTTGAAAAATCATAACTAATTCATAACTTAACGAAATGAGTTGACTCTTATCTCAAAAGTTAGATCTATGTCTTAAGTATAGATCTGGAAGTTTTCATACTTTATTTTGGAGTTTAAGACCTCCAGAAATTATTTGGGTACCGAAAGTGTGACAGCTCAAAAATGGCCAACATAGGGTTTTCAACAAGTTTTTTCTCCAACCTAAACATCTCGAAAAATGGCCATTCTTGACTTTAAAAATTCTTTGTATATAGTAGTTTAATGTCCAAGAAAACCAAAGCCTAAAACATTTTGGAGCTTGGTCAAAAACAGCCTCAAACAGGCCGAAAAACCTTCGAAAAGCTGGAAAATTATATATATATATATATATATATATATATATATATATATATATATATATATATATATATATATATATATATATATATATATATATATATATATAAACTTGACGTTTTAAGTGGGTTTTATTTATAAACTTGTAATGTTGGGTGATTTAAGACATAAAAATATATAAATATACATATTATCATATATTAGAGATACTAAGTCCTTATTATCATTTAGGACTCAGTTAAACACATCCGGTTTCATCACCCATCAAACAACGCAAACTTGCATTTTTGCGCGTATTTTGCCATCACAAGCTCGGTGAGTCTTCATAACCCCTATTTTCACTATCTATTGGGGTGGAAATACATGCACTGTTTTCATATGGACATCAAAATTGTTTATTTCTTATATGTATTACATGTTTGGATCCATCAGCCCTCAAATCATGAACCGTTAATTGCATTTATTTGTAAGTGCGAATATATTGTGGATAGATCTATCGGGAGTCATGTCCCCCATCCGGGTTAGTTCGGCTCGGCTAACAGCGGGTGCATATATATTCAACACACGATATTACGTATGGGAATACTGCACAGGGCAAACTCATTTAATTAAGCTTCGGTTGCATGATGGTTTATGTAATACATATACGGAATTTATTCTTTATAAATTCAACTCATCTGATAATGTCCATACAATTGGTCTTTTCGCGTAAACCTATGAGCTCACCAACAATTTGTTGACGTATTTTAGCATGTATTTTCAGGAGACTGAGACATGCACATTTATCGGAAGTATTCCAAGGCTTCCGTTCATTTTGGAGTCGCATCATTTTCAAACTCGGAGATGACATCAGGTTTCGTTGCCAAGGGGGGTAACGGGGTGTGACAGATTGATATCAAAGCCATGATTATAGTGAACTAGGTTGCATTATTACCTAGACTATAACTGTTACAAAAACTAAACTTTCTTCAAGAACTGTGAACACACATGTATGGACCCTAATGACAGAAACATGTCTCCTCTTTGACCCTGAGGATGAACTCTCACCCATGGAACAAGGAAGCCAAGGTGTCACTAAGATGTACTTTGGATCGGAGACCCACCCAAACCCAATCAATGACGAGGTAGAGGACCCGTCAGAACAAGAGGGCGGCAACTGTGGCCCTGCAGCACAAAGTGCTCTACCATCACCACCCTGTATTCCATCCTACACCTTATTCAGAAATCATCCCAACGGACCATTGAAAAAAAAATTCACTTGCCCATCAGCCAAGCCTAGTCGCTACCGTGACTAGCACAACGGGAGTCTATCCCGGTACCTGCCCATCAGCCAAGCCCGCCACAGTAGCGACGGGCAACCATAAGACAGTGGTGATGGATGCCTCACACTCTCCAAGAGTGGAGAAATGAGGAAGGGATCCAAAGCCAGTTTGAAGTCGGAACACCATCTTCCTCTCAAGTGCCAACACTTACCAAGAAACCTACGTAACAAACGATGCCTCTGTTGGTGGCAAGGGCCGCCTGACACGACCCCCAATTTCGACAAAATCCACCAAGAGATCGGTGAGATCTTTGTAAGGATTAAGCAGGAGACAATACAAACCACCAATAAACCTTGGGCCAATTAGAATACCTAGGCGATTCTACAAGAAGGAATCGACGAATTGTGACAGCGCCTAGCAGAGCATTAAGCCTGCAGTGCAGAACTAACCCAACGACTTAATGCTCTGGAGTACGAGGAAACCCCGGAGGCATCTCATACTTAGTACCCTTTTACCATTTTATAGTATTTCTCTAGGTTTTACTATCTGATATATCTTAGGGTATGTAAGGCTTAAAAATTTATCGGAAAATCCGACCATATCATGTACAAAGATTAGGTATCAAGCATTTTAATGAAGAACTAAGTTTTATCTATAACTATGTGCATGAGGATATGTAGTACGACAATCTTCCTAAGAAATTTCAAACCCGTAGACTTATCCTCTTACCCCATTAGATACCACTTATGCATCTCTACTATTTGATACTGGTGCTGATAGGAGCTTTATATCCACTAAGTTCAGTAAACAGATAAATTCCATTCTTACACCATTAAGTGCCACTTATGCTATTGAGGTTGATGACAGTAAGACGCTTAAGACAAATAATATAAGTCAAGGATGCTCCTTAGAATTAGTAGGCCGACTCTTTGAAACAGACTTGATGTCCGTCAAACTGGGAAGTTTTGACGTGGTCATAGGCATGGATTGACTATAGAAAAATCGTGTGAAAATAGTGTGCAACAAGAAGACGGTTCATATACCTTTAGCCAATAAGAAGGTCCTTACTGTCCAAGGAAAAACAAGATATACCAAAGTAAGCATCATCCCTAGCATTAGGACCCTGAAGTGTTGACAGGGAGGGAGCCAAAGGAAAAGCGGCTCGAAAATATTCTTATTATTTATGGTTACCCCAAAGTTTTTCCAGAACACTTACCTGAACTCCCAACATCGAGGCAAGTCAAATTCAAAAATTGGCCTAGTATCCGGTGCGGTACCAGTGGCTCGAGCACCATGCCGATTAGCCCCATTAATAGTGTAACAATCGTCCAACCAACTGTAAGAGTTCTTAGATAAAGGGTTTATCAAACCGAGTTCCTCGCTTTGGAGGAGCTCCAGTTTTGTTCACAAAGAAGAAGGATAGAACCATCAGAATGTGCATCAATTACCAAGAGCTAAATAAACTAAAGGAACCGATACCCGCTCAGAAGGATCAATGACTTGTTTGACCAAACTCCAAGAATTAAGCTTCTATTCGAAGATCGACCCAATGTCTGGTTATCATCAGGTTAGGGTTCACAAGAAAGATAGTCCAAAGACAGCCTTCAGATTCCGTTACGGTCATCATAAATTCCTATTAATGCCATTTGAATTAACCAGTGCCCCAACGGTATTCATGGACCTCATAAATCAGGTGTGCAAACCTTATCTAGACAAATTCGTGATTGTATTCATGAATGAATTTTAATCTACTCACGAAACAAGTAGGAGCACGAGCAAACATTTAAGACTGATTCTAGAGTTGTTGAAGAAAGAACAATTATATGCCAAGCTTTCTAAGTTTGACTTTTGGCTAAGATAGGTATGATTTATCGGTCACATGATCAATAGTAAAGGGATCCAAGTCGACTCTGCAAAGATCCAGGCTATCAGGAATTGCTCAACTCTTAGAACCCCCATAAAGAGACGACAGTGCTTAGGACTTGCAACTTATTAAAAGCAATTATCAAAAATTTCTCAAAGATCACTAGAGCTCTAACAAAACTGACCCGAAAAGACATTAAGTATGATTGAAGCGAGGATCAAGAGACATCATATCAGTTATTAAAGCATAAACTGTGCAGCGTGCTTATTTTATCCAAGAGAAGCAAGAAATTTGTAGATTATTGTGATGCTTCACACAATGGGTTGATATAGAAAGATAGGGTCATAACTTATACTTTATGAAAACTTAAGGTTCACTAGGTGAGTTACACAACGCATGATCTAGATCTTGGAGCAGTAGTCTTTACCCTTAAGACTTGAAGACATTAGTTGTACGGTAAGAAGTGTATTACACTCACGGACCATAAGAGCCTCCAACACATATTGAACCAGAAAGAGTCAAATATGAGGTAACATCGTTGATAGAGCTAATAAGTGATTGCAACTGTGAGATTCGTTATCACCTGAGGAAAGCTAATGTGGTTGCAGACACTCAGAGCCGAAAGGAGCAAGCTAAGCCGTTAAGAGTACGAGCCCTAGTTATAACCATTCAACCAAACCTTCCTTCCTTAGCTCATGAAGTACAAATAGAAGTTGTTGAGGAGGAAAATATGAAAAATGAAGCCCTGCACGGAATGGATAAATAGTTTGGGTAAGGGCTAATAAAAATCAATATTTCATGAATAGAGTCTGGTTACCCTGTTTTGGTGGAATAAGAAAGCTAGTCACGGATGATGGACACAAATCAAGATATGTCGTTCATCTCGGATCCGATAAAATGTATCATGACTTAAGGAGCTATACGGGTGGCCTATCATGAAGGATGACATTGCCACATATGTCAACAAATTCCTAACATGCTCCAAAGTTAAGACCAACATCAGAAACCATTTGAGTAATAGTCGACCACCTAACAAAATTCGTGCGTTCCTACCAATCAAGAAGAACATCAGGATGAATAAGCTAGTCCAAACGTACCTCAAGGAAGTCGTCTCCAGACACGGAGTGCATATTTCAATCATTTCGGATACGGATAGCAGATTTACATCTAGATTTTTAGCAATCGATTACAACATGCTTTGGGTACAAAGTTGGACATGAGTACCACATATCACCCTCAGACCAATGGTCAGAATGAAAGAACGATTCAAACCCTAGAACGTATGTTAAGAGCCTGTGTAATGGATTTTGGGAAGTGTTGGGATACTCAATTGCCTTAGTGGAATTATCGTACAAAAATAGCTATCACTTGAGCATTAAATGCCGATCACCCCTTGGCTGGGCCAAAGTCAGGGATAGTCAAGTCATTGGCCCAGAAATCATACTTGAGACCACCAAAAAGATAGTACATATACGAAACCGACTAAAAGTTGCCCACGATCGTCAGAAAAGCTATGTAGACGTAAGGAGAAAATCCCTTGAGTTCCAATTAGGAGAAAGGGTACTGATGAAAGTCTCGCCATGGAAGGGCGTGGTACGATTTGGGAAGCAAGGGAAACTGAATCCTCATTACATTGGACAATTCAAAGTCTTAAAGAGAATTGGACTAGTAGCTTATCGTTTAGAGCTACCACCAGAGCTTAGCAGCGTGCGCAATATCTTCCACGTATCGAATATGAAGAAGTGTTTGTTAGATAAGACTGGTAAACTTTGTTTCATCAAAGAGCCGGTAGAAATCATGGACTGTAAGGTCAAAGGATTGAAGCACAGTCGTATAGCCATCCTGAAGGTTAGATGGAATTCCAGACATGGACCAGAATTCACTTAGGCATGCAAAGACCATTTTAAGCAAAGATACCCTCACCTAGTCTTAAGTAACAAGACCCCTGAGGAAACAAGATAAAATTTCGGGACGAAATTCCCTTAACAAGGGGAGACTGTAACATCCGGCACTAAACCAGGTTAGCAACTACGACCTAATCAGTATTTAATAGCCAATTATAACCTAATCAGTGGTCATTAGAAATTAATCAAAGTGATTAACAAGGTTCATGAAGAAATTCAACTCAATCAGAATCAAATTCATCGGTGCGATAAATCGGCAAATCCATTAATCCGATCGATTTACGATATGATGGATTAATGCAACTAAGTACATAATTAAATTATGATTAGTGACACTAATCATGCATTAATACACTTACGTAACATTAATTATGCAAGACTAAAACAATTCATTAAACAAAAGCATTCAAATGTATTTATGAATTTACATAAAAAGGGAAATACAATAATACATTTTGAAATACTTTTATACAAAAAAAGAATTGAAAATACATCATAAATACATCATCAAAAGCGGACCCATAGGTAGTACAAATGTAGCGTTTCACTTCATTTTTTTAATACTCAACTCCATACACAATCCCAATCACATCTCTTTCTTTCAATTCATCCAAGATCTCACACTCACACTCAACCTCCATTTTCACCATCATTTCAAGATCTTTTTCTCCTCTATAAATAGGTGTTCATTTCCATTCATTTCCACACATTTTAAAGGCCAAAAACCCCTTGTTTTCTTCCTCTAAAAAACGGCCAAGGGCCTCACACAAAAAAGATTGTTCAACTTTTGTTCTTTCAAGTGTTCTTCAATATGCAAGTGACTTTGGTGCAACAACCTTTCAAGATTTCAACGTCTACTTGATTTCATACTTCTAATACCTCAAAGTAAGTAAATACTAACGTATTTCATCTTATATTTATGTTTATATAAGTCTTGCATAATATATATAATCACCAACAACAACAAGTTTCATAAGAACTCAAGTTTATAAATCACTAGTTTTTGTTTTTAAGTTGTTTTCTTCAAAGTGTTTATAAATATATAAAAACATCATATATGTGTAAATATTATGAAAACAAGTTATATAAATGTGTTTTATAACTTGTATACAAACAGTCTTTGAATAAACAACAAGAATCATAAGTTATTTCAAGTTTATAAACTGCGGATTTTCGGCAGAAAATTTATATCGACTTTGAAAAATCATAACTAATTCATAACTTAACGAAATGAGTTGATTCTTGTCACAAAAGTTAGATCTATGTCTTAACTATAGATCTAGAAGTTTTCATAATTTATTTTGGAGTTTAAGACTTCCAGAAATTATTTGGGAAACCGAAAGTTTGACAGCTCAAAAATGGCCAACATAGGGTTTTCAACAAGCTTTTTCCCCAACCTAAGCATCTCGAAAAATGGTCATTCTTGACTTTAAAAATTCATTGTATATAGTAGTTTAATGTCCAAGAAAACCAAAGCCTAAAACGTTTTGGAGCTTGGTCAAAAACAGCCTCAAAGTAGGCCGAAAAACCTTCGAAAAGCTGGAAAATTATATATATATAAACTTGACGTTTTAAGTGGGTTTTATTTATAAACTTGTAATGTTGGGTGATTTAAGAAATAAAAATCTATAAATATACATATTATCATATATTAGAGATATTAAGTCGTTATTATCATTTAGGACTCGGTTAAACACATCCGGTTTCATCACCCATTAAACAACGCAAACTTGCATTTTTGCGCGTATTTTTGCCATCACAAGCTCGGTGAGTCTTCATAGCCCCTATTTTCACTATCTATTGAGGTGGAAATACATGCACTGTTTTCATATGGACATCAAAACTGTTTATTTCTTATATGTATTACATGTTTGGATCCATCAGCCCTCAAATCATGAACCGTTAATTACATTTATTTGTAAGCGCGAATATATTGTGGATAGATCTATCAGGAGTCATGTCCCCCATCCGGGTTAGTTCGGCTCGGCTAACAGCGGGTGCATATATATTCAACACACGGTATTACGTATGGGAATACTACACATGGCAAACTCATTTAATTAAGCTTCGGTTGCATGATGGTTTATGTAATACATACACGGAATTTATGCTTTATAAATTCAACTCATCTGATAATGTCCATACAATTGTTCTTTTCGCGTAAACCTATTAGCTCACCAACAAGTTGTTGACGTATTTTAGCATGTATTTTCAGGAGACTGAGACATGCACATTTATCGGAAGTATTCCAAGGCTTCCGTTCATTTTGGAGTCGCATCATTTTCAAACTCGGAGATTTACTTGCATCTTTCCGGATAAACTAAATTGTGTATTTAAATCTTGGTATTTTAAGAACTACTTACGCTGTATTTTTGTTATGTAAAATAATATTTATATTTGAAGTAAAATCAATGTATTTTTCAAAACGTCCATATAGTGGTCGTTCGTTATGATTATTGTTACGCTTCCGCGACGTCATGTTTCATTGCCAACCGGGGTAACGGGGTGTGACAGGGATAGTCAAGTCACGGGCCCAGAAATCATACTTGAGACCACCGAAAAGATAGTGCAGATCAGGAATCGATTAAAAGCTGCTCGCAATCGTCAGAAGAGCTATGCAGATGTGAGGAGAAAGTCTCTAGAGTTCCAAGTCGGACGAGCTCCGGGAAGAGCTTTTGTTATGGGAAGTGGGGAAGCAAAGCAGATCCCGACATGGTACGGGTACGTTCCTTCTCACAACACTTATACTTTTGTACTGTTTGATACCGGTGCTGATAGGAGCTTTATATCCACTATGTTTAGTAAGCAGATAAATGTCACCCTTACCCCTTTGAGTGCCACATATGCTATAGAGGTTGCTGATGGTAAGACACTGAAAACAAACAACGTAATTCGAGGATGCTCCTTAGAACTAGTAGGTCAACTATTTGAAATACATTTGTTGCCCGTCAAACTGGGGAGTTTTGACGTGATTATAGGCATGGACTGGTTATCGAAAAACCGTGCGAAATCGTGCGCGATAAGAAGACGATACACATACCCTTAGCCAACAAGAAGGTCCTAACTGTCCAAGGCGAATAAGTAAGCATCATCTCATGTCTTAGGACCCTGAAGTGCAAAGGGTTGTCAAGCAATCCTAGTCCAAATGACAGAGAAGGAGCCGAAGGAGAAGCGGTTCGAAGATATTGCTATTGTCCGTGATTACACCAACGTCTTTCCAGAAGACCTGCCTGGACTCCCACCATCAAGACAAGTTGTATTCAAAATCGACTTAGTGCCAGGAGCGACACTAGTGGCTCGAGCTCCATACCGTTTAGTCCATCAGAGATGCAAGAATTTTCCAATCAGCTACAGGAGCTTTTGGATAAAGGATTTATCAGACCGGGTTCCTCCCCCTGGGGAGCTCCGATTTTGTTTGTGAAGAAGAAGGACAAAACTTTCAGAATGTGTATCGACTATCAGGAACTAAATAAGCTGACCATAAAGAACTGGTACCCTCTCCCAAGGATCGATGACCTATTTGACCAACTTCAAGGGTAAAGCTTCTATTCGAAGATTGATCTGAGGTATGTTTATCACCAGGTCAGAGTTCGCGAGGAGGATATTCCAAAGACAGTTTTCAGAACCCCGTACGGCCATTATGAATTCCAAGTGATGCCATTTGGACTGACCAATGCACCAGCCGTATTCATGGACCTTATGAATCGGGTGTGCAAACCGTACTTGGATAAGTTCGTGACTGTCTTCATACATGACATCTGAATCTGTTCACGAAATAAGGAGGAGTATGAGCAGCATTTGAAGCTAATTTTGGAGTTGTTGGAGAAAGAACAACTATATGCCAAACTTTCAAAGTGCGAAATTTGGCTAAGAGAGGTAAAATTTCGCGGTCATGTGATCAACAGTAAAGGAATTCAAGTTGACCCTAAGAAGATCAAAGCCATCAAGAATTGGGCAACTCCTAGGACCCCCTCGGAGATACGCCAGTTCCTAGGTCTTGCCGGGTATTATAGGCAATATATCAAAAATTTCTCAAAGACCGCTGGATCTCTAACAGAACTGACCCGAAAGGACATTAAGTATGATTTGGGTGATGACCAGGAGGCGACATTCCAGTTATTAAAGCACAAGTTGTGCAGCGCGCCTATTTTGTCCTTACCCGAAGGAAGCAAGAACTTTGTAGTTTACCGAGATGCTTCACACAATGGGTTGGGTTGTGTGTTAATGCCGAAGAATAAGGTCATAATATATGCTTCACGACAACTGAAGGGTCACAAGGTGAATTACACAACGCATGACTTGGAGCAAGGAGCAGTAGTTTTTGCCTTAAAAATTTGGAGACATTACTTGTACGGTATGAAGTGTACTGTATTCATGGATCATAAGAGTCTTTAACACATCTTGAACCAGAAATAGTTGAATATGAGGCAACGCCATTGGATGGAATAGCTGACTGACTACGACTGTTAAATTCGTTATCACCCGGGGAAAGCTATTGTGGTTGCAGACGCTCTGAGCCGAAAGGAACGAGCTAAGTCGTTAAGAGTACGAGCCCTAGTCATGACCATTCAACCAAACCTTCCTTCCTTAATTCATGATGCGCAAGTGGAAGCTGTTAAGGAGGAAAATTGTAAAGTCACCTACCTACGGATCTGATCTTGACGTGACACCGTCCTACGAGTGCGGAATCCTCGTTAGGGGTTTAACGTATCGATCACACACATGGAAACCGGAGACTAACACAATGATAAACGTCACAACGAACATCCCGACATGTGTATCTCTCCGAAACGACTCTCTGAAATCCTCACAAGTTCGTAGTGCACAATACGAGCTCTGGAAACTAATATCCGCCAAAGTCACTAATGAAAACGGGTTAATTCTTAATTATATAGCTGAAGTTCAAACTTAGCTCAGACAAGTTCGTTTAGGCCCAAGCCCACGAACTTGTCCACTACAAGTTCGAACTTAGCTCCTACTAAGTTCAAACCCTAGCCTTTGAACTTATTCTTGAACTTGTCTTTGAACTTGTTCTTGAACTTATTCTTGAACTTATGTTTGAACTTATCTTTGAACTTACGTTTGAACTTATCTTTGAACTTATGTTTGAACTTAAGTAAACATCAAACACAAACACGATCAAACATTTATAACCAATATCAAACATATGTATTAACTTGTAATTACAAATCCTGAACTATTACAAAAGACTATCTACACTTAGGCTGCTATCGTCACACAGGATGCACTAACAAAAATATGAGGAATGAAGCCCTGAGAGGAATGGATAAACAGTTTGAGATAAGGGCTAATGGGAATCAATACTTCATGAATAAAGTCTGGCTACCTAGCTTTGGTGGAGTAAGAAAGCTGGTTATGGATGATGGACACAAATCAAGATACGTTGTTCACCCCGGATCCGATAAAATGTATCATGACCTTAAGGAGCTGTACTGGTGGCCTAACATGAAGGCTGACATTGCCACATATGTCTGAAAATGCTTAACATGCTTCAAGGTTAAGGGAGAACATTAGAAACCATCGGTGTTATTGCAGCAACCAGAGATTCCCCAATGGAAGTGGGAACAAATAACCATGGAATTCATAACGAAACTACGAAAGACATCAGGTGGGTACAATACCATTTGCGTAATAGTCGACCGCCTAACAAAGTTCGTGCACTTTCTACCGATTAAAGAGACCGACAAGATGAATAAGCTGGTTCAAGTCTACCTCAAGGAAGTCGTCTCTAGACACAGAGTGCCTGTTTCAATCATTTCAGATAGAGACAGCAGATTTACATCCAGATTTTGGCAGTCATTACAGCAAGTTTTGGGTACAAACTTGGACATGAGTACCGCATATCACCCTCGGACCAATGGTCAGAGTGAAAGAACCATCCAAACCCTAGAAGATATATTAAGAGCCTTTGTAATTGATTTTGGGAAGTGCTAGGATACTCATTTGCCTTTAGTGGAGTTCTCATACAACAACAGCTATCACATGAGTCTTTAGGCTGCTCCATTTGAGGCACTATATGCACGGAAGTGTCGATCACCTCTATGCTGCGCAGGGGTCGTGGATAGTCAACTCACGAGCCCAGAAATCATACTTGAGACCACCGAAAAGATAGTGTAGATCAGAATCGATTAAAAGTTGCTCGCAATCGTCAGAAGAGCTATGCAGATGTGAGGAGAAAGTCTCTGGAGTTCCAAGTGGGAGAAAGAGTACTACTAAAAGTCTCACCATGGGAGGGCGTAGTATGATTTGGAAAATGAGGAAAGCTGAATCCTCGTTACATCGGGCCATTCAAAGTCCTAAAGAGAATTGGTCTTGTAGCCTATCGGTTAGACCTACCACCAGAGCTTAGCACCGTGCACTATACATTCCAAGTGTCAAACCTGAAGAAGTGTTTGTCAGATGAAACACTTGTTGTTCCCTTGGAAGAGATTTAACTTGATGATAAACTTCATTTTGTCGAAGAGCCGATAGAAATCATGGACCGTGGGGTGAAAAGATTGAAGCAAAGTCGCATTCCTATTGTCAAAGTCAAATGGAATTCCATACGTGGTCCAGAATTCACTTGGGAACGTGAAGATCAGATCAAGCAGAAGTACCCTCACCTCTTCTCAACTAACAAGACCCCTGAGGAAACACGACAAAATTTCGGGACGAAATTCCCTTAACAGGGGGAGACTGTAACAACCGGCACAAAATCGTGTTAGCATTTATAACTAAATCAATAGTCATTAGTAATTAGTCAAGGTGATTAACAAATTTCATAAGGAAATTCATTACAATCAGAGACAATTTCATCGGTGAGATTCGATGAAACGACAAAGTAATTAATCCGATCAATTTACGATATGATGGATTAATTCAACTAAGTGCATAATTAAATTAAGATTAGTAAACCTAATCATGCATTAACAAACTTACATAACTTTAATTATGCAAGACTAAAAGAATTCATTAATATAATGTATTTCATAAGCATTTACAAAATTACATAAAAAGGAAAATACAAAAAATACATTCTAAATACTTTTATACAAAAAAAATTAAAAATGAAAATAAATTTTTAATACCCTATAGGCCGGCCAAGGAGGGTAGTACAACCATATAAATTGACTTCAATTTTAAAATCCATAACCCATGCACCATCTACATCAAATCCTCTTCATATCACCTCCCTTTCATTTCATCCAAAATCTCACTCAACCTCCACATCTTTGAATCTTTTCAAGACCACTTTTTCCTCTACAAATAGAGCTCATTCTTCCTTCATTTCATTCACAAATTGCAAGAAAAATCTCTCCTTTCTCCTCTCTTAAGTTCGGCCACAAACACACACACATTGCCCACATCTTTTTCTTTCAAGTGTTCTTCAATATTCAAGAGTTTCGGTGCATCAAATTCAAGAACAATCCTTCTACTCATTTGCATTCTCTTATTACATAGAAGTAAGTTAAAACTATCTTAATAGTTCTTATACTTATGTTAATATAAGTCTTGCATAATATATATAATCACCAACAACAACAAGTTTCATTAAAAGTCAAGGTTATAAACAACTAGGTTTGTTTTAAAGTTTGTTTCTTCAAATGTGTTTATAAATATATAAACACATAATGTAAGCATAAATATTACGAAAAAAAATGTATATAAATGTTTTTCGGCAGAAATATTACACCAACTTTAAAAAATCATAACTAATTCGAAACTTAACGAAATGAGTTGATTCTTGTTCCAGAATTTAGATCAATGTTTTAACAAAATATCTGGATGTTTTCATAATTTAATTCGGAGTTTTGAACCCCCAAATACTGTTTGGGAACCGAAAGGTCTAACAGCTCAAATATGGCCATCATAGGGTTTTTAACGAGCGTTTCTCCTAATCTAAGAACCTTGAAAAATGACCGTTTTTACCTTGAAAAATTCCTTGTATATAGTAGTTTTATGATTATGAATGCCAAATCCCAAATCGTTTTGGAGCTTGGTCAAAAACAGCCACAATGTAGACCCAAAAACCACGATAAAACCTGGAAAATCCTTATATATATACTTGCTTTTTTTAATGGGTTTTATTTATAGACTTGTTAAGTTGGGTGATTTAAAACATAAAAACTCTCATACATGCATTTTATCATTTATGGGAATTATTAAGTCCCTTATACCATTTAGGACTCGGTTAAATATATCAAGCTTCATCACAAGTCATCAACACAATCTTCATTTTTACGCTCATTTTTGCCATCACTCTTGCGATGAGTTTTCATAGCCCCTATATTTACTTGTTCGTATACTTAGGGGTGAGAATAAATGCTCAACCTTTTATTTATATGGACACAAGTACTTGAATCATTTTACGTAGTACATAAGATTGTTACTTCAGCACCGCCTCAATCATGAACCGTTAATTACTATGTAAACGTGAATGTTGTGGATAGATCTATTTGGGTTGACGCTCCCATCCAGGTTGGTCGCACCAACTGTAAACGTATGCACAATTATTTGACAATTCTTGGTATTATGGTGTTGGATACCACATAGGGCACTCAAAAGTTAAGTTTCAGGGTCATGAGGCTTATGGTAATACTTAATCTATATGATTCGCTTTTGTTTATAAACTCAATGAAATCTTGTGTATTCCATACAATGTCTTACTTATCGAGTAAAACTATGAGCTCACCAACTTTATGTTGGCGTATTTAGCATGTTTTTAGCAGGACCTTAAGGGCTACTTTTTCCGCATCCATGACTAATGGTCAAGATTTTACAAGCTTTTTGGAGTCACGAGGCATTTCTAACTTGGAGATTTATTTGCATAACTAGATTTATTTTTGTCATGTAATTTAATCTCCATCATTTGTGAATTCTTCTATTTTCACAATATTTATAAGTTATGTATTTCGAAAACGTCCCATATAGTGGTTGTTCATTATGATTGTGACTTTGTTTCTGTGACGTCACGCCTCGTTGCCAAACGGGGTATCGGGGTGTGACTGTAAAGTCAAGCTAGAAAAGTCAAGCTAAAAGTCATTAAAGTCAAGCCTAGTCAATAAAGGCAAACCAAAGTCAGTTGAGTCAAGGTCGGTAAAACCAAGCTAAAGTCAGTAAAGCTAAAGTCAAATCCTGAGATAACTCAAGTGGTGGATTTAATCCGCTTGCAAAAGTCAAAGTCAACAGCCATGCCTTAAAACCGGTAACTGTGAGTTATAGATATAACTGTATACATGCTTGTCTTCCTGTGAGACATAATTTGAAAGTCTATATGCTCAGCCAGGATGTGACCTGTGCCCACCTTGGTACGGTGATGCCCTGTGGATCATTATAGCTTTCAAGATATCATCCTGCACACATGTCTTTACAGTCTGAATTAGTCTTGGACATATATTGTTGTTGCTATCCTGATTCATTACTTGAATGCTTTCAGTCATTTGCCTTGTTATCAATGCTTTCTTATGCTTCCGCACAATTCAAGTCTGAGTAAGTCTATGTCAGTCCAAGATTAAGTCTACTCTGATGTTCGAACACGTTGTCTTACTGGTGGCTAGCCCAGTAAGTGGCTGATCCCCACAATTAAAAGTGTATGCGTGGGATTAAACATCATCCGATCAGAAGTCCTGTGTCTCACAATCTCCGGCTAATAGCGGCAGCCTTGCTAAAATCATGCTTAAAGCCAAAGTCAGAGCTTAAAGTTATTTCTCAAAAGTCAAGTCCCCGCTTAAAATTGTCATTGCAGGTTAACTGTTAAATCTATAATCTCACTAAGCCAACCGCTTACAGTTGTTATTAAATCATGTTATAGGTTTAATCAAAGGAAAAAGTCCAGCAGAACCAAGTCCTTAGGATCTGAAAGCTTGAATTGGAAGTAATTAGATCACTACTGAATCTGCAATTGGTATCAAATATGAATGATTATGGTGGTGGTTTGGGTAGAAGCAGTGACATGTATTGTGGTTATGTACTAGATTAGTGTCCTTGTGCCCTTTATAGTTTAGTTTTAAACTTTTGTAGTTTTGTTTTAAACTTATTGTAAGCTAATCCTAATTTCTGTAATGATTTAATTCTACACTTTATTAATTTTATCTTAGTTGTGATTGTTGTTGTATTGCTCCTTAGGACCTAGTCGTTAAGACTGCCCCATAAGGGGTGGTCTTACAGAAACCGCGACCCGTTGCCTATAATTTTGGTATCAAAGCTACAAAGGTTTGATTCTTAATTTTTTTTGCATTTTGTTCTTGTCATTTTGTTTGTTTATCTTTCTCATCATCTTATCATTTACATTTTTCTACTTTTGTCATATTAAAAAAAGTCACGTTGTTCATAAAAAAAAAAAAAAAGAAGACAAAAAAAAAAGAATAGCAAAAAAAATACAAAAAAACTGCTGCACAAAAAATTAAATGAAAAAGGTGCAAAAAAAAGAAAGAAAAGAAAAGAAGTTTATATGAACACGTGATCTTGAAAATAAATAATTTATATTCTATATCATTTTTTTGTTCCAACTTCTTCTCATTGGTTAGTACTTTGTTTCTCCTCACTTGCTACTCTTTTTCTTGTTTATTCCATCTTCTTTAAAAGTTCCAAACTTGTTGGTATCCAATTAAGTTCTAAAGGTTTTTCTTGAACACTTTCAACTTGTGCTCTAATTTGATTTGCCAATTGAGCTCCACAAGGAATAGAGAGGTAAAAGGCATTGAGTTGTGAGAACACTTGAGGGTAAAAGCCGATTATTTTTTATGTTATACACGAGCGTTGAGTGACATCTCTTGAGTGAAACACGTAAGGGAGTGAGGAGAGGAAATATTTTTTTTCCTATTACTTTTTTCATTTTACAGATTACAAGATGGAAGATAATCAACCCCTTCCTAACCTTCAAGTCCAAGCTCTCGTGGCTGAAATGCGAATTTAATTATGGACAAAAGGAATATTAATACTTAATTGCAACATTAAGCAATTAATTTTCATTAAACACTCAAAATTACAAATTAAAATTTAAATCACAACATAAGCGCATAATTAAGAAGAAAGGTGTTATAGTATGAGACCACTTAGGGCTCAAACAACTGTGGATAATAAACTCTCATCTCTTGTTCGGACTTCTAGGTTTGGGAAGTTTAATGAGAAGTTATCCACTGCACCAACACCATGGCCACTTCCTGATTCTCAGCTTCGTCATCTCCGTCTCAAAGATCATCTCAGGTTCATCACATTGCAGCTTCTTGTTAATTTTGTAACTCAGATGATCGTCCCATTTTTCACTGTTGTTATACTTGCACTTCCACAAATGAGAGATATGAAACACATGGTGAACGTTTGACAATTCATTTGGAAAGTCTAGTAGATACGATTGATTCCCAGCACGTTCAATAATTTAGAAAGGACCAATGAACTGTGGTGCTAACTTGTTGCGCTTACCAAATCTGAATACACCGTTCGCCAGTGAGACCTTCAATATGACACAAAAATTGTTATGGAAATCTAATGGTTTGTGGCATCCATCATGATACGAATTCTGCCTAGATTGAGCAGTTTTGTAGGTCCCAAAAGGTTTCCCAAGTATGTTGCTGTAAGCTGTAGAAGGGGGGTGAATACAGCTACTCAATCACTAAGATGCACTCACTATTTTACAAGACACAGATAGACAGCTTAGAAGTAGATTAGCTTAGACACACTAGCACTATTCTATTCTTTGTTGAAGGCAGAACTTACATGCATGAAAACACAATTCTTTTTGCACGTTATGGACTTGTGGATACGTCTCTCTTGATTATCTCTCATTCCTTAGAAGCTTCCTTTTATACTCACTCAGAGAATCCTGGTGAAACTTCCTCATTGGTTGTAGAGATAGTGGAGTGTCTTTACAAAAATACAAGGATACTTTTCTGCACGTCTGACAAAACTTAATTTATCCCTTTGTTACGGAATTTTTGTCTTTTCCTTTTTGTCTCTGTTGCATACAACTTCACCTTAAAGAGGAATGTCAACTTTAAATCTTTCTCTTCATGTATAGCCATTTTGATATAAGAAATGGTCTGTCACCCATTTCAAATATCCTATTTGTCTTCATGTATCAGAACAACTTAGGCATATAAAGCAGCTTCTGACTTTCCACTTTTGTTTTCGACTTGTAAACTGATCTTCACATCCAAGACTTTACATGATGACATGGAAACAAATTCCATAAAGTGTTCAACCTGTTCACAAAGAATACGTTTTGTTCACAAAGAACAGAACACTTAATTTGAGTCAAAGCTGTCCAACAGATATGAATAGCGTAGACAGTTTATGCCAAACCTGTCCAACAGTTTAGGACAGCTTAAACAACCTGCCAGGTTACAACGAATGTAACAGTGATAGCAGCTTTTGGCTTATATTGCAAATCACTTATCAGGTTTCAATAAGGCATTAAAAAGCCTTAAATTATACCCTTAAGTGTATCAAACAGGTTTGATTGAAAATCTCCCCCTATGCTATAGAACAAGTTTGATTGAGGCCTTTTTGTGCCTTACAAGTTCTCAGACATTGTCGAATAATTTGGATCTTATCATTAGTCTCTTGAAGCAATGAAAGACCCGCGATCGGCGTTTTACCACCTACATGCCAACATGTTGATGTTTGACACTTTCGATGGACGAGTGATAACTATTGTTGTAGGAGAATTCTGTTAATGGCAAGTAGTCAACCCAGTTTCCACTGAACTCCAAGACACAAGCCCGCAACATATCTTCAAGTGTAAGAATCGTGCGCTCGCTCTGGACATCAGGCTGTAGATGATACGCTATGTTCATTCTAATTTTCGTGCCTAAACATTCTTGCAGTGCTAACCAATATCTTGATGTGAATCTGCTATCGCGATTAGAGATGATTGGCATACGAACACCATGGGGTGAAATGATTTCATTGATGTTGATCTTAGCCTACCTGTAACATCCCCAAGATTAAGGTACTACTTATAATTAATTAACTTGTAAAATGAATTATCTTTAATTTTTTAATTATATTTATAATAGAAATGTTAGCCACAAGCTTCATTCACTTGTACTACATACTTTAAACATTGTAAATGTCTAATTCATACAATAAGTACAAGACATTAAAGCTCTACGTACAAGCGTCTTAAGCATGTAAGTAAATGTTATTAGTTAAATATGCAAAGAACATATGATGGTGATTGAAATTAAACAAATAAGAATTTGGAGGGGGTGTTGTGAAAATGTTTTGACCAATTAGGGGTCATAAGGACACCCCAATCAGTGCCCTCTTCCTTTCCATCTCACTTCTCCCTCTCTTGAAAATCCATGCACCTTAGAGTTTTAATAGGGATGGAAAGAGCTCTTGCAATTTGGCTTTGTGACCTCAACGTTTTGAACAAATAATCTGGGGATATTCAAGGTAACATCAAAATTATGTTTAAGTGTATGTATATGTTTATTTTCCTCTCCTCCCTAACTTATTAGTCCATATGGTGAGTAATGGTGAATCCAAATAGGATTATCTAAGGAAGCTTAATTGTAATTAAATGGGTTTCTCATAAAGTTTCTGAAATTATAAACAAAAGAAACCAAAGAAACTCATCAAAACTTGAGTTTGGTTTTGTATAAGTTTATTCAAAGAATTAAATGATGGAGGGTTAGAATTCTAATGTTACATATGTTGAAACATGTTTTATATGTTTGTACTAGTTAAAGGAAGCATACAAATGAGTTATTTTGGTGTTATAAGACGTTGGAAACGAGTATGATGTGAAGGAACTCTGAGCTGGGAAGTTAAAACTGAAACAAAATGTGTAAGTCTGAAGGTGACTCGGCGAGTCACCCCTTCTGACTTGTCGAGTCAACCCTACTGGAATGAAAAAATTGTTTCAGGTTTATTAAGAGTCAGTGAGTCGCCTGATTTACTCGGCGAGTCGCATCCCTGTTCACTTGAAACTCATGTAGTAAACCTTGTAAAGATAATGTAAGCTTATGTAACCATTGTATACTTATATAACACATAAACTAACATCAAATACTACGTAAAAGGCTATAAAATCTATCGAAATGTACACTGGTATTGCTCGAATTCGAGAACTCAAATCGGGAACAATTAAACATCTAAAATGGCTCTCGAACCTTATAATTTGATGCAGTATACTTATAAATGATTTGAATATTATTGTTTGATAAGTTTTGACCACAAAGGAGTGTCGAGTTTTGGATTGAGAAGCTAGAGGCAAAGTTCATGCTTTAAGAAGCTTTTGAAGGTTATTGCTACTTAAAGGCTACTTTTAGCCTATCTTGTTGTGAGTTCTAGTATTGATGTGTGTGTTCCATACATAATTACATGTTTACCTTCATTTATGACACTATGCATATATCTTGGGCATCATATGATGCATTGCACTGGTTGCACGTAGTTGCATAATCTCTTATATACGGCCATGGAGCCTTGCCTAATACTACCATTTTGTACACATTGATATCCTTACTATACTTTGGTGACTCCTTTGATACTTACCATGCTTGTACTCGTTTAAACCCATTGTTGAGCTATGCTCATCTATTTGGCCTTACTGGACGTCTAGATCATTATTATATTTAAACGCCATACTTTGTGTTTGTGCATATAAAATACCTACACCGGATAAGCTTACGGTGTAGGTGGCCGGAATTCGGGTTCCGGTTAGTGTTTCCTAGTCTCGGTATCCCCGGGCTAGCAGCGCGCAGGTTCTCGAGTCTCCCTCATGACTTGTTTGATTTAGTGGGTTCTATTCCCACACACTTTTGTTAAGATATTGCACATGTCTTCTGTATACCCATGTCTCTTGTTCTTGCATGTTTTATGTTATACACGCCATATCGATCTAGTAACTCACTTAGAAAATTTTATTTGTTAATCCCGCATATTTCACTTATCTCAGGTGGTGTTAGTAAAGACAAGGAAGTTGTCGGTTACGGTTCAAAAGTTTAGTTAGCTGGATTGAATTTCTTTTAGTAAAGCTTAAAGCCTAATTTTTGGAGGTTTGGGTAGATCACCTACATATTCTTCACTTGTAGTTGTATTTTGAAGCTTGATGATAGTTGGTGTATCCAAATTGTAAGTAGCTTGTAATTATACACTAGTAGTGTACCCGCGCAAAGCGGCGGGGGTGAAATTTTATTTTCATTTGACATCATGTTTGTTGAGATACATATTATTTTCCTAAAGATGAAAGGAAAAAGAGATTGAATTCATAGATAAGATGGCGTTACATAGACACAAATATTTTTTGGATATTATGTATGTTTTGATTGAGATTGTGAGAGTTTAATCCCCCTAAAATGACTTCTAACTAATTAATTTTAATTGCTAGCAACAGTAACTAACTTTGTCTTTAATCTTTGAAAGCTTTACACATTAAACTTCCAACTATACACATATGAAACCTTGAAATTAGTAAAATATCAGAAACTCATTGATTTTTTATGGTGATAGAATTTGTTTTCCTCTTTACATGTGGCTCCTTGTACCTTTTAAGAAACGGAGCCTTAAGAGAGACAAATGTTGAGGACGGTTTATGTAACAACCTAACTTTTGGTCCAGCTTAATTTCAGTATTTTTGAGCTAATAATGAAATTTTATTACATTATCTATTTTGTAATTTAAATGATTAATAAAATTTATTAATTAAATATGAAATAAATTATATGATTGACATAAACTACTAGATGATTAAATTAAAAGATGTATTATATAAAGTGGAGGGGTTGAAACTTCAAATATGACTAAGTTAAATATATATACTTAAATAATGGAGATAAATGTCATTTAATCATAATTAAATCTCTCTTCCTTCTCTCACTAAACCTACGGCTCCTCCAACATTTTCATCAAAAATCTATAAATATTGCATTAAAATTGAGGATTGAAGTAAAAAAGGAGTTACAAAGATCATCACTTATCATCAATCAACAAACATTCAAGGTAATTCTTGATTTATATTTAAGACTTTTAGAGGTTTGGTTCGGTTTTGATAAAAACCGAAACCAAGAATTAGAACATGAAATTATATGGTTGCATGTGTAAATCTATGATAGATAATCATGTATTTAAGTAGTTTGAAGATATAGAAACGAAAATTTTGGGTTAGATCATTCAAATAAAGAAGAAATCCGAATTTTTATAAATATTAGTGTTCTTGACAAAAATGGCTTATTTTGGATGATTTTGGGTAAATTAGTGTGTTTATGATAGGGAAAATTATATAAAAACAACCCAAAAATGATAATACAACATTATAATGAGTTGCAGTGTTAGTTATAAATGGGTTTAGTGATTTTTGATAAAAATCCGTATGAATAAAATAAGAACATCAAGAACAATTTTGGGAAATTATAAGTATAAGGATCCGAATTCGGTTGAACCCGAATTCGGATGGTGCTCCTGTTTCGAATGAGAAGTCTAATTCGGGTGCACTAATTTGGATTCTTTCACTTCGATCTTATATTTCGGATGCCAACTTCGGATGATCCAAATTCGGTCTCGATGTCTAAATTCGGATGAAGCCCATTTCGGACCCATCTTGAATTCAGATAAAAAGCTCACTTCGGATAATGCTCATTTCGGACCGGCAATTTCGGTTCGGATTGGTCCGGATCCGGATGATCCGAATCCGAATGGTCCGTATCCGAATAATGATTCTTTTTTATATTTTAAATAATGCTTAACAAGATAATTAGCAAAATGATTATATATATTAATATATATATATATATATATATATATATATATATATGTGTATATATATATATATATATATATATATATATATATATATATATATATATATATATACACTAATCCTTTGAGAATTTAATGAAACAATGAATATGAATGAAAGAAAGATTTATGAATGATCAGTTATCAGAATCAGATAAAATAAAGATGTTAAAGCTAAAAGCTGATAATATTAATATGATATGAAAATGGACAGGTTCAGTGAAATTCTGAACAAAGACTTAAAGATATTGAAAGCGGGTCACAGAATTGAAAAGAATTGACAGAAGATCAGATTGACAAAAGATTTAAAGATAAATCCTGAGATAAGTCAGGTGGTGGATATATACATCTGATTGATAAAGACCCCAGACCTGTGAGTTATAGATATTCAGATTTAACATGCTAGATTTCCGGTTGAGACATATTGTTGATGTTAGATTAATTTGACACTCATATTATCAGCTGGATTGTGAACTGTGCACACTATGGTTCGGTGTTGCCCAGTAGATCATGATAGCTATTTGATTTATCAATTCATATGACTTTGAGATTTACTATTCATTTCTGATATTGTATGAGATTACTGCTATCATGAATTTGATTACGTATGCTTCATCATTGCATATACTTTGACATATTGATTCAGCTTGATTAGCCTTGTCGGTCTATTGTTCTAGACCTGGCTATTTCACCAGTTCTATTGAACTTGGTAATGACCCTCCGATGTTCCGCCATGTTGATTTACTGGTAGCTAGCCCAGTATGTGGCTGATCCCCACGATTTAAGCGTGAGCGTGGCTTGAACATCATCCGACTCTATGACTACTATGTCTCAATCATGAGGGCTGTAGCGGCAGTCAAGACATATCACGCTAGAATTTATGATCCGCTTGATAATGCATGTTAATTTGAAAATCTATTTACTCACTAAGCATTGCTTACAGTTGCTACTTACATTTTTATAGGAAAAGATAAAGGAAAGTCACCTGCAGGACCTAGTTCTTAGGTCTTACAAGATCAAGACAGAAGTTTTCATAGACCTCTACTCAGCAAACCCTTTTTGGTACTAATTGGAAGATGATAATATGGTGGTCTGGGTAGATTTATCTTGATTATATGATGACATGAATTAGATTAGACTTGTGCCCTTTATAAGTTTAATTTAAAATCGGTAATCTGTATTAAACTTAAATCGTAATATTTTGTACTTGTAATTTATAATTCCGCACTTAATTACTCTATCTTAGTTATGATTGATATCGTGTTGCATGATGTGGGACCTAGACTCGTGAGAACTACCCCGTAAGGGGTGGTCTTCACAGGATGGTATCAGAGCCCATAGTTTGAGTGAATCAAGTATTACGTGAGTAATACTTGGTCTCAAACTGAAGCAATACATATGTATCAATCATTTAGGTGGTTTGAACTGAGATAGGATGTACAGACTGTTAGGATGGGAAAAAGGGTACATAGATCTAAGTCTATAAACTGATAGTTAAATGATTTTAATTTTCAGTAAAGATGTCAGGATCAGGTGACATTCCAAACAACATGACTCCCCAACAGATGTTTGAAATGATGCAACAATTATTAGCCCAACACTCTGAACAACAAAATAAGATTATGCAAGAACAGTTTCAGGCCAAAGATGAGGCCGAAGCTAAGAGACGTGATGATAAAAAGAATAAGAGAACAGAAAAACAAGTCCAGAATAATGAATCTGATTCTGATAACTCGAAGCCTGAAATCCAAATTGAACAGCCGAAAGGCTGTAAGTTCAAAGATTTTAAAGCCAGCGGTGCCCTTAAGTTTGAGGGTACAATTAATCCAATTCAGGCGATGGATTGGATCAGCCATACTGAAGAGATCTTTAGAATCTCTGACTGCATAGAATCAAAGAAAGTAAGCTATGCATCTGCGCTGTTTGTTGGTGCTGCTTGTGCCTGGTGGAAAACCCAGAGAAGCATATATGGAGAAGTGGTAATACAGACTTTAGAGTGGAATCAGTTCTTAGACATGTTTAACGCGAAGTATTGCCCTGTTGATCAACGAGACAAGATGGAGGTTCAACTGATGCAGTTAACCCAAGGAACCAAATCCGTAGATGAATATGAACATGAATTCTCGCGACTCTGCGGCTACTCCTCATATCAAATAGCTACTGAAGAAAGAAAGAAAGATGAATCGATTCCGTGGAGGGCTTAACCCGAGATACCGGCATCCAATGAGTGCGATGAAGTATAAGAGTTATCTAGAAATGGTTGAAGCGGCCAGACAGATCGAGAGGGGATATTTAGAGTATGATGATCAGCTCTACGCTCCATCAGCGATCGCAACATGTCCATCTCCTCCGAAGAAACAGAGATTTGGCAGATTCTTTAAGCCAAATAAGTCACAACCTCAGCAATCCCAACAAAACAGTTCGCCTCAGATAGCGCAAGCCTACTCTTTAACGAACGAGCCACGATTCTGCAAGAGATGCAGAAAATCACACATGGGGCTGTGTAACCCAGATGACGTCACTTGTTTTGCGTGTAACAGAATCGGTCACAGCAGTGAAGAATGCCCTCAGCGAGGACTTGGGTGTGCGAAAGGTGGAAAACGAGGACACTTCATGTATCAGTGTCGTAGCGGGCAACGGGGTCAGTCACAATCGTCATCTGGAGGATCTACGATGAAAAGCTCAGCTGCAACTCCGACTGCAAGGACTCGTGCATTTCATATAACAGCCGAGGAAGCAAAGGAAACCCCTGATGTGGTAACCGGTACGTTCATGCTTAACTCAATCCCTGCTCGCGTACTATTCGATTCCGGTGCTAGTCATTCTTTTATATCTACTGCTTTTGCTCGAAGACTGTCCAAAACTCCATCAAAACTCCCTGTGATACTTGATATTGAGACAACCAGTAACAATTATGTTATGGCTGATTCTGTTTATCGAAATTGTACTCTACTCGTTGATAACGTCGTATTCAACCTCGATCTTATTCCGATTCCGCTGAAAGAATTTGATGTCATCATCGGTATGGACTGGTTAATGAATAACAAGGCTACGATCGTCTGCAACCGCCGAATCATCAGGATCAAGTCTTCAGACGGCCGAGTGTTAGAAATAAAAGGCGAGAAGCGAAAAGGTGCTCACTGCTTCATTTCTGTTGAAAAAGCTCACAAGTATCTATCTAACGGTCACGAGTCTTACGTATGCTATGTCTCGTTTGAATCTAACTCTGAAGTAAAAAAGAAATTCTTATCTGATATTCCTGTCGTCTGTGAGTTTCCAGACGTATTTCCGGATGATATTTCTGGAGTGCCACCGGAACGTCAAGTTGAATTCGGCATTGACTTAGTTCCTGGTGCGGCTCCAATTGCAAAAGCTCCCTACAGACTTGCGCCTGCAGAAATGCAGGAAATGTCAAAGCAGTTGCAAGAGCTGTTAGAAAAGAGATTTATCCGACCTAGTTCATCTCCGTGGGGTGCACCTGTCTTATTTGTAAAGAAGAAAGACGGAACTCTTCGAATGTGCATTGATTACCGCGAGTTGAACAAAGTCACTATCAAGAATAAGTATCCTCTGCCCATAATTGACGATTTATTCGATCAGCTACAAGGAGCAAGTTATTTCTCCAAGATTGATCTTCGTTCTGGGTATCATCAATTGAAGGTAAAAGATGAGGATATTCCGAAGACAGCTTTCCGAACAAGATACAGTCATTACGAATTTCTCGTGATGCCGTTCGGTTTAACAAATGCACCAGCGGCGTTCATGGATCTCATGAATAGCGTGTGCAGACTAATGCTGGATAAGTCAGTTATCGTATTCATAGACGATATTCTGATTTACTCCAAAACGGAGGCTGATCATTCAAATCATCTGCGACAATTGCTAGAGTTACTGAGAAAAGAAAGACTCTATGCAAAATTCTCTAAGTGTAAAAATTCTGGCTCAGACAGGTATAATTTTATATTGTCTTGAGTTATTCCTAAGCATTCTTTGTTCGAATAAACCTTGAATTCAACTTTGTTATTTTTAGATCCAATTCCTTGGCCATGTCATATCTGGCGAAGGTATCTCAGTCGATCCTTCTAAAGTCGAGGCTGTTCAGAATTGGCAAACACCTCGCAATGCCTCTGAAATTAGAAGTTTCCTTGGATTGGCCGGTTCCTATCGACGATTCATTAAGGACTTCTCGAAGATTGCTGTGCCACTCACTATGTTAACACGAAAGAACACTCCTTTCGTATGGGCTGATAAACAACAAGAGGCGTTTGAAACTCTGAAGCAGAAACTTATTCAAGCGTCAATCCTAGCCTTACCAGAAGGTAATGATGACTTTGTCGTTTATAGTGATGCATCTGGTACTGGCTTAGGGTGTGTCCTCATGCAAAGGGGCAAAGTCATTGCCTACGCTTCAAGGCAATTGAAAGATTACGAGAAAAGTGCACCAACTCATGATCTTGAGTTGGCTACCGTTACCTTTGCATTGAAAATCTGGCGGCATTATCTTTATGGGACTCGGTGTCAGCTCTACACCGATCATAAAAGTCTCAAGCATTTATTTACTCAAAAGGATTTAAACATGAAACAGCGTTGGTCCTTGGAGCTTATCAAGGAATATGATTGTGAGATCCTGTATCATCCCGGCAAAGCTAATGTGGTCGCGGATGCTTTGAGTAGAAAGACATATCCAGAAAAGTGTTGCTATGCCCTGACTCCTATTGTGTTCTCTTCCGATCTTATCAAAGATATCAGATCTGCTCAAGCCGAAGCATTGAAAGAAGAGAATCTTTGTTCTGAAAATCTTAAAGGGCAACTTCAATTCTTATCTATGAATCATTTGGGACTTCAATGTCTCAAAGGAAACCGAATCTGGATTCCTAAATATGGTTCTATTCGCAACACTCTTCTATCTGAAGCTCATCAGTCCAAGTTATTTATTCATCCTGGCAGCTCAAAGATGTACTTTGATCTAAAAGCTTACTACTGGTGGCCAGGAATGAAAAAGGACATCGATTTATTTGTTGAAAGCTGCAGAGTATGTCAAATGGTTAAGGTAGAACATCAAAAACCCTTCGGGGATATGCAACCACTACCTGTTCCTGAGTGGAAGTGGGAGCATATAACCATGGATTTTATCACCAAGTTGCCTAAGACCAAGAGACAGCACGACTCCATCTGGGTAGTCGTGGATTGATTAACAAAGTCAGCTCATTTCATACCGATGAAAGAAACGTATTCTCTTGATAGATTGGCACAAATATATATCACTGAGGTTATTTCTCGTCACGGTGTGCCGAAATGTATCGTCTCTGATCGTGATAGTCGTTTCACTTCGAGATTCTGGAAAGCGCTGCAAGATGGGATGGGTACTCGAATCTCCATGAGTACAGCTTATCACCCAAGTACTCTTGACGATATGCTTCGTGCTTGCATACTTGATCTGGGTGGTAATTGGGATGACCACTTGCCTCTGGTCGAATTCTCATATAATAACAGTTATCATTCAACAATCAAGATGGCTCCTTTTGAAGCTTTGTACGGAAGAAAATGCAGAACTCCCACCTGTTAGTGCGAAACAGGTGAATCGCCTATAGCGGGTCCTGCCCTCTTACAGTTGACTCATGAGAAGATTCAACTAGTCAGAAGGAACATTCTTGAAGCTCAAAGTAGGCAGAAGTCATATTATGACAATCGACACAGATCAATAAGTTTTGCAGTTAACGATTGGGTGATGCTGAAAGTATCCCCAATGAAGAATGTGGTACGATTCATAAAGCGAAACAAGCTAGCTCCGAGATTCATTGGCCCATTCAAGATTGTGGAAAAGATAGGAAACCAATCTTACCGTCTTGAATTGCCAACAGACTTATCTGGAATACATCCTGTATTTCATGTCAGTCATTTGCGTAAGAGCTTAGCAGATGAAAGAGAAGTGCAGATACCACATGTTAATATGCAGATTGATGAAAAGCTTCGAGTGGTTGAAGAGCCGGAATGTATTCTGGACTCGAAGACCAAAAAGCATAGAAATAAAAAAATACAGATGGTGCTCGTCCAGTGGAAACACCACAAGGGTTCGCATCAGTCTTGGGAATCTGAAGATGTTATGAAAGTTACTTATCCCAGTCTGTTCGAACATAGCTAACTTCGGGGACGAAGTTTATGCGTGGTGGAGCCCATTCTGTAACAACCTAGCTTTTGACCCAACTATAATCTCAGTATTTGGAGCTAATAATGTAATTTTATTACATTAATTGTTTTGTAATTTAATTGATTAATGAAATTTAATTAATTAAATATGATTTTAAATTATATTTATGTTATAAAGTATTTAATGATTAAAAGAGATGTAAAATACAAAAGTTTAGTGGGTTAATTACACATAATGTCAAAATGAGATATATAAACCAAATTAATGTTAATTTAAAACACCATTTAAGAAATCTACTTTCTCTCTCTACTCTCTCTCTATATTACGGCAACTTCACAATACCTTCATAAATTCCATAATTTTGCAAATTAATGAAGAATTGAAGACAATTGAAGGTTACAAGAAGCAACAATCATCATCAAACAACAAGATTTAGATGTAATTCTTGATTAAATTTCAAGATTTTAAGATTTTGGTTCGGTTTTGAGAAAAACCGAAACCAAGGACTTAAAAGATGAAAATTATGTGTTGCATGTTTAAGATTTTTGTAGATTATGATGAAATTAAGTTGATAGATGTTAAAGAAACAAAAATTAGAAGGATAGATTATTCAAAGTAAGTAAAAATCGGAATTTTGTATTACTTTGTGTTCTTGATAAAAATGGTCATTTTTGGATGATCTTGATCAAATTATAATGTTTTTGATAGGAAAAAGTATATAAAATTAACCCAAGAATGATAATATAACATAATATAAAGTTGCATGTTAATATAAATGAGTTTTGGTAAAATTTATGTAAAATCCGTATAATGTGACCAAGAACACCAAGAACAAATCTGGAAAAAAAAATGCTAAGTTTGGGATCCGAATTCGGGTAGGACCGAATTCGGATGGTGCCCCATTTCGGATCCCTATATTTCGGATGATGACTAATTCGAATGTTATGCTATTTTCGAACCCTACTTGAATTCGGATGCCTACTTCGGTTGGTCCCAGTTTCGATTTGATCCAAATTCGGATGACCAATCCGGTCTGAATCCGGATGGATGTTGGTCCGAATTTGTGTACCACTTCGGATGAACCGAATCCGGATCGTCCAATCCGGATTGACCCGAATTCGGATGATCCGAACCCGGATGCCCATTTTGGTATTTTAAATAAATAAATAAATAATGATATTTATGATGAAAGATTATGAACAAAGCAACATGATTATATATATATATATATATATATATATATATATATATATATATATATATATATATATATATATATATATATATATATATATAGAATATGGTTCGTGTGAGTACCTAAAAAATGCAGAGTACCGAAAAAAAGTTTTTTTTTTTTAATTTTTTTTTCATATTAATTTAGATACAAATAATATAAGCCTATTCGTAAAAGAATTACACACATTCACACTTTCTAGCCTCTTAAAAGTCATGTAACGTGAAAAAATTCATGTGAACATGCTTAGCTGTGAACATACATTCACAACAGTGCAGTTCATGTGAACTTGCACGTTTCACATAGTTATAGTGTGTGTTTAGGTGTGATTTTTTGCAAGTAGTCTTATATTATTAATTTAAACATGATTATGAAAAAAAATTTCAAAAAAAATGGTTTTAAGCGAGGTACCTCCGGTACTCCGCAAAACTAGTGGTACTCATTTGAACCCAAATCTATATATATATATATATATATATATATATATATATATATATATATATATATATATATATATATATATATATATATATATATATATTTTGAGAATCCAAAGAAACAAAGAATATGAACGAAAGAAAGATAGATGAGTTATCAGTATCAGAATCAGATGAAATTAATGCTTTTAAAGCTAAAAGCTAATGATATGATATGAATTGATTCTGGACAGGTTTAGTTAAATTCAGAACAAAGATTTAAAGATTAAAAAGATTGAAAGCGGGTCTCTGATTTGAAAAGAATTGACAGAGAACAGATTGACAAAGATTAAAGATAAAATCCTGAGATAACTCAGGTGGTGGATATATACATCTGCTTGATAAAGACCCCAGAAACTGTGAATTATAGATATTCAGATTTAACATGCTAGATTTCCGGTTGAGACATATTGTTGATGTTAGATTAATTTGACACTCATATTATTAGCTGGATTGAGATCTGTGCACACTATGGTTCGGTGTTGCCCAGTATATCATGATAGCTATTTGATTTATCACATCATATGACTTTGAGATTTATTATTCATTCCTGATATTGTATTAGATTACTGCTATCATGACTTTGATTACGTATACTTCATCATTGCATATACTTTGACATATTGATTCAGCTTGATTAGCCTTGTCGGTCTATTGTTCTAGACCTGGCTATTTCACCAGTTATATTGAACTTGGTAATGACCCTCCGATGTTCCGCCATGTTGATTTACTGGTAGCTAGCCTAGTATGTGGCTGATCCCCACGATTTAAGCGTGAGCGTGGCTTGAACATCATCCGACTCTATGACTACTATGTCTCAATCATGAGTTCATCTTAGTGAGTGTATTCATTGTATCTAGTCTGAGTGTGTCCTAGACTAGTTAAACATCTGTTGTATCTGTCATCTCAGCTTGAATCATTTCGTAGTTCAAGCTTGTTTGTAATTAACACTCGTTGATAATATACACAAACATTGTGAAAAGAGTGTTGCATTTTAATTTGTTGTATTCACCCCCCCCCCCCCCTCTACAGCTTAAAACTATACACTAGGGAAACCTTTTGGGACCTACACATTAAGTACATAGTTAAACTAAATAACCTCAAACTACAACAGTTAAAATCTTAGAATGTTACAGCATGGGCTCCACCACGCTCTAACTTCGTCCTCGAAGTTATTTGGCTGCAAATAAATATGGATACTTAGCTAAAAAGTCAACTTTTGTCTCCCATGTGTGGTTTACTCCTTTGTGATGCTTCCAATGTATCAGCTCCATTTTTATATATTTGTTTCTCAGTTTCTTCACTTTAGTACCAAAACACATTCTGGCTCCTCAAAATATCGTAGCCTCACATCAATCTCTAAATCCCTATGATCAGCTCAATCTTCATTTCCAGCAGTAAACGATTTTCTAATATTACCAAATTCCCAACTTTTTCAATTATTTCAAATGGCCCTACAAATCTTGGTGCCAATTTACCTCTCTTCACAAAACGAGTAACACCCCTTATCGGCGATACTTTCAAATATACCCAATCGTCTACCTCAAAATTAATTTGTTTGTGCCTCATGTCTTGGTAACTCTTTTGACGATCCTAAGCCGCTTTCATATTTGGTGACACAACTTTTATCTTTTTCATTCGTCTCCTGTAACAATGCCGACCTAGCAATCGATGTTTCTTCTATTTCTCTCCAACATGTAGGGGTCCTACATGTTCTCCCAAAAAATGCCTCAAATGGTGCCTTTTTAATCATCGCGTGGTAGCTATGGTTATACGAAAACTTTATCAAAGGCAAGTGACCATCCCAATTTCCACCAAGATCTAAAACACATGATCTCATCATGTCTTACAATGTAAGAATAGTCCTTTCACTTTGACCATCCGTTTGCGGTCGATAGGTCGTACTCATTGCAGTCATAGTACCTAACCCTTCTTGTAAAGTAGACCAAAAAGTTGGAGGTGAAGCGACTATCCCGATCGGATATAATTGACTTAGGCACCCCATGTCTGACAATTATCTCAGTCATATAAATTTGTGCTAGCCTTTCCAAGGAATAACTTTCCCGAATTGGTAAAAAATGCGCAGACTTAGTCAATCTATCGACATAACCCAAACAACATCGTGTTGACGCCTTGTCTTCGATAACTTAGTGACAAAATCCACGTTAATATGTTTCCACTTCCAATCAGGAACATCAAGTGGTTGCAAATCGCCATACGATTGTTGGTGTTCACTTTTCACAAGTCTGCAAGTTCTGCACCTTTCTACATAATGACCAATATCTTTCTTTAAACTGGGCCACCAGAAATCTGCCCTTAAGTCATTGTACATCTTTGTGCCCTTGAGATTTACATAAAACTTTGACTGGTGTGCTTCTTCTATAATAATCTTTCTCATGCCCCCAAACTTTGGCACCCAGGTCCTTCTGTAAACTGTCTTCAACCCAGTTTCATCTGATTCCATAAACTTCTTCTGCACCCTTATATCCTCAACACCAATATGTCCTTCCTTTAAATCTTCCCTTTGAGCAACTCTAATATCATCGATAATCGTGGAGGTTAACATTGTTGAAGTCATGGCATAGCAACATTCCTTGGAATAAGTTTTCCAGCTTTAAGCATCGGCTACCACATTTTCTTTACCCGGATGATAAAGGATTTCACAATCATAATCCTTTATAAGTTCCATTGATCGTCTTTGCCTCATGTTGAGCTCTTTCTGACTGAAAATGTAGTTTAGGCTCTTATGATCAGTATACAGTAGACACTTAGTTTCATATAAATAGTGTCTTCACAGTTTCAAAGCAAACGTAACAACAGTCAACTCCAAATCATGAGTTGACTAATCTTTCTCATGTTGCTTTAATTGTCTCGAGGCATAAGCAATAACCTTCCCTCTTTGCATAATTACAACATTTAACCCCAATCCAGAAGCATCTATATAAACCACAAAATCTTCATTACCCTCCGGTAGGGCAAGTATCGGTGCCTCACTTAAACTTTTCTTACGGAATTCAAATGCATCTTGCTGCTCAGCCTCCCACACAAACGACACATTCTTTTTAGTCAATGAAGTTGAAGGAACCGCGATCTCTAAGAAGTCCTTTATAAACCTCCGATAATATCCAGCTAAGCCCAAGAAACATTTAATATCTGTAGTCGTACGGGGCGGCTCACAATTCACTATCTCTTCCACTTTAGCTGGATCCACCGAAATCCTACCTCCAAAAATCACATGTCCCAAAAATTGAATCTGTAGCAACCAAACTCACACTTTGAGAATTTGGCATACAACCTTTCCTTTCTCAATAGCTCCAGTAAATCTCTCAAATGTACAACATGTTCAGCCTCGGACTTGGAGTACACTAGTATATCATCTATAAATACAACAACCGATTTGTCCAACATCGTTCTACAAACTTTGTTCATAAGATACATACAGGCGACAGGAGCATTTGTAAGTCCAAATGGCATAACTAGGAACTCAAAGTGCCCATAACGAGTCATGAATGCCGTTTTCGGTACATCATCCTCACAGACTTTCAACTAATGATATCCTAATCATAGATCGATCTTTGAAAAGTAACTACCCCATTGCAGTTGATCGAACAGATCATCGATTCGCGGTAATGAGTACTTGTTCATTATGGTCACTTTGTTTGATTCCTTGTAATCATGCACATTCTCATAGTGTCATCTTTCTTCTTTACAAACAAAACAGGTGCACCCTATGGCGAAGAACTCGGGCGAATTAAACCTTTAACCAGTAACTCTTGAAGCTGCATCATCATTTCTTGAATTTCTGATGGAGCAAGACGGTAAGGAGACCGAGCTATCGATGCAACTCCGGGGATCAAATCAATTCGAAACTCAACTTGTCTATCAGGTGGCACACCAGACAAGTCTTTCGGGAATTCAGACACAACAGGCACATCAGCCACAGTTTTCTTTTCAGCCATTGCATCAATCGCATAAGCTAAAAACAACTCACAGCCCTTAGCAACCAGCTTTCAGGCTTAGCAATAGTCACCAGACACAAATCCCCTCTTCTCCTATCTCCGTATATACAGATCTCCCCCCCCCCCCCCCCCCCCCTCCGGAGTAGTTATCTTTATCATTCTCTTCTTACAAACTATATGAGCCTCTATCTCAATCAACCAGTCCATCTGATTATAACATCAAATTCTCCGAATTCAATCGGCATTAAGTCAAGGTTGAAGACTACATGTTAAATTACTAAGGTACAATCATGATACACTTGATCTACCTTAACGAGAGTGTTACTAGCAGTTTCAATGTCTAATACATCAAATAACTTAGACAATGGCCTAAGTAGTTGTCGAGCAAAAGTAGTAGATACAAATGACTGATTAGCACCAGAATCAAACAGCACCCGTGCAGGGATAGAGTTAAAAATAAACATACTCGTGACCACTTCAGGGTTCTCCTTAATGTTAATTCAAATATCAAACAATTCAATTATGAATTACACAACAAGAACATCAATCAGATCAACAACTGACCGAATCATTAGATTGAGAGATAAGAGAATTACACTGATTCTTCGGTTTCTTGCACAGAATACAATAAGCTCTTTTAACCTATCCGTACTGATGTGTGCAATTCCGTACATACACGAAAACAATTCTATTTATACACAACACAAGTATTGAATATTTAAAATAAGCCCCCCTGAACTATTACATTCATAAACAAAATATAAAACCCAACATTCTCCCTTCTTATGAAGTTTAATCCATCTACAGTCTTTCAAGCCAAGCTTCATTTCAAATCTTCTAATGCTTCTTCGGCTTTTCAATCTTGATTCACTTTCTGACACAAAGTCAACAATTAATCTCCTACCATATGGAATCATGTCACCACCTTTGAAGCGTCTCATAACATCATGATCAAGAATCCCTTTCAAAGTTGTCATAACCTTTTGAAGAGTACCATCTGAATATTTATTAAGCTCGATCATTCGCATGACTTTCTTCTCTTGATTTTAATCTTTGTAGATGACAACTGGATGTTTATCAAGAACGACTTGATATTCTTTGAGCTTCTTTATATCTTTGATCTGTCTGTTAGGTGCAGTGCAATTGATCCTTCACATGCCTCTTTCAACACTAATTTGCAAGTCTTGGATTGACATTAAGACCAATTTTGTATGCATTAAATGAAAGATAGCTTTAAGAGAAAATCTACAATTCTCTTCTCTCTTGTTTGGCATAATTCATCAAACAAATCTTCAATGTCTACAACATGAAAGTTGAACAAATCAGCTTCATTTAACTGCTACGTCTTTCCATCAGCTCTAGTAACCGTGATTGTTGGATTGAAAATAATGACAAAATAGTCATTTGAATTCTTTTGAGTTTAACTTCCTTTGATCTATTCTCACATCTTTTGCAGGTTGAGCTTGATTCTGAAGAAAGTGGGCATAATTGACCAGGTTCGGCTTGTTGGGCTCTATGACTCTAAAGAGCTTCAAAAATGAAATCGGAGAATACTATTGACAAAATATCTTCTTCTGTAAATGATCTTCCAAAAATGGAAGTCATTTTCTCTTCTTAATGAAATCTGCATTCTGCTTGTCTGACAATTTAAGCTTCTTGATCTTCTTCTGTTGACCAACTTCTTCATCATTAAGAAGACTTAGCATGTCACTTATCTCCTTTTGTACTACTTCTTGGACAACAAACTTCAGATGATGTTGTCTATCTGATTCTTCAGCCAAGATGTAGCTTTGAAAGTATTTGTCCATTAATTCTACTTCTGTAAATTCTTAAAAGGTTTCAGGCACCCCACTTATAGGAAACGGATCTTCTTCTTCCTTAACAGTTATCGTCACTGCAGGCTTTTCAACTGTTGGTGTTGATATATCAACATTCAAAATATCCTCAACTAGATCCTCTTCGTCTACAATCTTCTCAGCTCGCATAGACATTTCAGAAAATTCAAACATTTCAGGCTCAGGCAAATCAATCTTCTTTTCAGCTCCTTTAGTTCATAACAACTCAATTTCATCATCTTTGTCCGATTCATCATACTCATCAAAACAGTAAACACCAGATTGCACACTCAAAGGATTTGGAACATCTTCATAAAGAATCAATCCCATCTCACTTTGAGAAGCAACTAGATTATCTTTTGAGCCTCCTGCCTCTCCTGAACCTTCACCTTCAGTATCTTTTGCCTCAAACACCACAAGCGGCAAATCAGACACACCAAGCTTTCTCCTCGTATCCCTCTCATGAGGAGCATCATCGGAGTCATCATGATCCTCATGTCTTCTCTTAGACCTAGAAGCTTGAGATTTGCATGTTTGTTCAAGGATAGAGAACCATTCAGATATAGAATCTAGAGCGCTCACAACCGTGTTCTCCAATCCTGTCATCCTTTCATTCATGGCATCAAACTGCTCCACACAATAGTCTCTCAACTCATTGTTGGATATCTGCTTTTCTTCTTCTACGTCAGCAGTTGTCTTGCCTTTAAATAATCTTTGAATATTAATCATTCGGCTCATCATCTCTGCATATTGAATGCTCATTTGTTCAGAAACCCCAGAGATTACTTCATTTAGTCTTTTCTTAGTTATAAAGGGTAACAAGCTAACTCCTATGTCACTTAGACTTCCAGTTGTCATGATAGTTGAACTTGTAAAAAGAACATCTGCATGGCCTACGTTCAGAGTTGGCAGTGATGTATCTCTGGTAGGACTTTCAACTACTTCATGTGACGGAGCAATGAATGCTTCCGACACAATACTTGTTGCTACATGGACACGTATTCCTTCTGTACTTGTTTCAACATATGAAACCGACTCTAGTGTCCTAGCGTGTTTTGGTTCTATGAGCTATGGACAAAGAAATGTACACTGGGTCAGAGCTGTACTTGTTTCAATATCCATTGGATCCGAATGATCCCAGGATAGATCATGTGCATAATCCCCATGATGAATTGAAACATCTCCTTGTTGAGAAGGAGATGAGTGGCTGGTGGGGTGTGCAGTCACCAGTGGGGTACTGGTTGCTTCAATGTCAACTCTCAAAGGAGAGCTAACAACTGATGTGGCAACCCGGCTATCTGTGATTTGGGACTCGCGCACACTCACTCTCATCATCTCATCAACTTCTAGAACAAGTAAACATTCCGATTGAGATATTTCAACTCTCTCCCCGACAACATCAATATCATCACCATTACCATCATCATCATCACCCACATTCCCCCTTCTTGAATCAGAATCTCCCTCACCTCCCCTCACAACTCCTTCAGCATCCTCTCTCAACTCAAGGTTACCCTGTACATCAACCCCTTGTTGATGTACCTCCTATCCTAAAACTCTAGGGGTAGGAAGCCTCGGTTGTTGAGGTTCCACAGGAGCATGGTCTATTCTATATAACCTCACAGATTCCGCATTCTCATCAGCATACTTTAATAAAGATTCAGGAATCGGCATAATATTGGCATTTGGATCATCCTGAACTCTATGCAGACTCATCATTGCATATTCTGGGCATTTTTGTGAGTGTGTCCTCTTCGGGATCTTTTCATTTGCTTTTAAGATTCCTCTGATTAAGATCTGAATGAACCGTTGAAGAGGTACAAACTTTCTCGCATGGTTTGTGGTCTTAGCAAGCACCACCTCTTTTAAATCTTCCCAGATGCACTGAGCGAAGTCGTAATGTTTGTCGTATGCGACTCCATGGAATAATCTCAGACAATGAAGACTTCCGCGGTCAATTATTGTGTCTTTGGAGGTCATACATCTATTCAGAATTCCAAATAGTGTATACCATTCACCATTTAATCCATTGCGGTGAAACATTGAACTCTACGTAAGTGGCTTTGTATACCCCAGACTTATGAGGTCTCGACAGAGTTGTTCATCTGATACGAAGTCTTCGAAGTCCGCGAAATCCGGAAAATTAATAATCAATCCGTCTTGGCAGAAACAAGTTATGACGGAGTCTTGCCAAGGTGATCTTTGCTTTGTATTGGTCTATTGTCACTTTGAAGTGATGATCACCGGCATCATGAACAAACTTTATGGTATGCCAGAATTGATGCAGATAGATCAATGGAATTGTTGGTTTATACTTTATTAGGTAACCAAGAGGGTGACCTTTAAGGATCTCAACAATCACGGGAGCACTAACTTTGATGGTGTTCGGAGCAAAACGGTGATTGTTGTCCAGAAGATTCAGACAATGTTTAGGTTTCAACAATTTGGTGTCAGGGATGGGAGAAGATGGTGTTGGTCTAGAAACAGAAGCTGACTTGATTGTTTTACAAAGTAGGGTATGGTTTGATGATGAATGAGAGTCAGAAGAGTTTGATTGATGGGTGGGTGTTTGAGAAGCCATTTGCATCCTGTAAATATAACAAACATGTTAGACACATCAGGTAAAACAAAATGATTCCTACAGAGAAAGATATATGACATTTATCAAGAAATTAGAAAAATCTGTGTTACATTGTATGAAGCATCGGGATTCCAGATAATAATATTAAAATATAACTGTTAGGACTCCAAAGTCAATCATTCAGGGACCAATGTTAATGCAAGACAGATTTTAAAAATGTAACTCGAACAATGTGAAATTTCTCTAAAAAATGAAATTTTCGACACTTAGAAAAGATTTTGAAACTAAACTTGGTTCAAACATCAACAAACTCGAATGAAGCACAAACATCCTCGGGTAATGTGTTATCAAACTCGTCGAAGCCTTACACTGAACTTGGGTATCCCTTAATCGAATGCGAATGACACTAAGGCTAACTCGGGTGATGATTTAACAAACTTGAATGAAACTTCATTTTTCTCGGTTGATGAGTTATCAAACTCGAATGAAACTTCTGTTTTCTCGGGTGAGGAGTTATCAAACTCAAATTAAACTTCTGTTTTCTCGAGTGATGAATTATCAAACTCGAACAAAACTTCTGTTTTCTCGGGTGATACTTTGCCAAACTCGATTGAAGCTAAATTTAACTCGGTTGAAGCTTTAATCGAGTTTGAGAGTTTTAAAATGTTCCAAGTCCCACACTCTTAAAATTCAAAAATTCAATCCAATGACTTTTTGAACTAAAAATTCAACATGTTCCTACTCGAATTATCATTTTAAACAAATTTCCTTTACTGAAGTTGTTCCAAAAACAACTTTATGATTCTCAAAATGCCGATTTTAAGAACACCACAATTTCTAAAAAATGAAGATGAAAAAATTGAATTAAATGTTGTTTAATGCATTATAAGTCCTGAAATTTAAAACCCAAGCTTAGTTTACTTATATGCATACCAACAAGCAATCAATTTTGTCATTGAAACACAAATTAATGATTCCATGATTTCACCTATCGACACACACATAAACACACAGTAAAAAAGAAAAACACACAAACTCAAAAACAAACAAACAACCAGTAACAAATATCGAAAGAAATACTTATAAATTTCACTGAAAACTTGAATCACATAAGAAATCGATTGTCGATTGCTTTTTGAATGAAATCCGAGAGAATTTAGAGTGGCGGTGCACAATGCTCAAAATTGTGAAAAAATGAATTTTGAATTTGAATTTAAATTATATACTGCTTTTAATATTCACCCGACACCATTTCCAGTGTCTTCGTTATACATTTCGGCCGACATCATTAAAAATTAAATTACACATACACACACAAAAATAAAAAAATAACAAACAAAAAAAAATTAAAATAAAATGAACATAAAACCACATACTAAAAAAATAAAATGAAATAAAATGAACTCTAAAAAAATAAAAGAACGTAAAATAAAAAACAAAAAAATAATAAAAAAATGAAATAAACTGAACAACAAAAAAAAAATATTGCTCCCCCTTGAATCTTGCAAATTAGCTCCCCCTCAGATGGTTATCATCTTTTAAGAATGCCCCCCCCCCCCCCCCCCTGCGATTAAGCAGATAAAAAATATCAGATAAACTATCTGAAAAACAGTTAGACAGACAAAATTTTCAGTTTGATCCCCCTGCACATGATGATCCAATTCAGTTAAATCTCAGAAAGGTCAACACTTTGAAATTGCAAGAGATTAACACAAAAATTAAATCAAGTGAAAAATTGTAAAGTGAAAAATTATACTTTGTAACACATGAATGTTTAAATTTATCGATTCAACATACCCAATTTGTATACCAAAAAATTAAAACGTTTTTCATCTAACGTTTTGGTAAACAAATCAACTAACTGATATTCAGTAGGTACAAAATATAATTCAACATTACCATTTTCAACATGATCCTTAATAAAATGATACCGAATGTCAATGTGCCCTGTTTTTGGATGTTGCATAGGATTAGATGCAATAGCAATCGCGCTCTGAGAATCACAGTATATAAGGATCTTCTATGATGTAAACCCGTAGTCACGCAGTTGGCTTTTCATCCATAGCACTTGAGAGCAGCACGAGGATGCAGCATATTCTGCTTCAGCTGTTGACAGTGAAACACAGTGCTGTTTCTTGGATGACCAGCAAACAGGTTTATCGCCAAGAAATTGAACTGCTCCTGATGTGCTTTTTCTATGCATTCTGTCTCTTGCATGATCAACATCAGAAAAAGCAGTCAATATAAACATTGATTCCCTAGGATACCACAAAACTAAGTTAGGTGTACCCTTCAGATATTTTAGAATCCTTTTGGCAGCAGCCAAATTCTATTCTTTAGGATTTGTCTGGTATCTAATGTTGGGTACATATATTAATAGAGATGAAAACAATTGTATTGTAATAGTTCAGGGGGTATTTTGTAAATACTCTATAGTGGTAGATGTGCATAAATAGAAATAGAAAGGTAGGAATGAGATACAGGTTTTTAGAAGAGATAATACGATTCTGACATTGAAGATAGTGTGCCGTGCAAGAAAGTCAAGAACCAAATGTAATATTCTTCATATCTCAATATTAATCATTTGGTCGATTATGTTATTATCTTGTTGTTATTGTTTAATTGTGAATTGCATAAATGATATTGAAATATCAATTGGTATCATAGCCAAATATGGTCAGATTTGAGTGATTTTTCAATCTGAATTTTTTTAGAACACTGTTGTATCAAAAGTTTTGTAATTCAAAAAATCACTTAAGGTTTTTGATTCTGTGGATGAAATAACATTATAATTGGATCGAAGGTTTCGTTTTTAATTTCAAATTCATTGAGATAAGTCTCAAATTTTAATTCCAAACCCACAGGTTTTAATTTGGAATTTTCATATTTTTTTAAAAACTCATGTTCTTCATATTTTTGTCAAAATTCGAGTGTTTCATCTGAAATTAGTCAAAAACACTTCACAAAAAGTGCTTCTGTGTGTAAAATGCATCTTCGTTATCAATTTGAGATCATTCACGTATTTTTGATGAAATTGATAAGGCTGAACTTGTTTTTGATGAAAACTGATCAAACTCGGGCAATATTAAGCTCATAGCTTTCATCGAGTTTTACAAAGAAAGCATCGAGTTTGAAGAATGTATTGATCGAGTTTGTTGTAGGGTTTATTCGAGTTTCATACTATATGATCTGAGTTTGCATTTGTTTCATTCACATTTGATCCTTTATTGATCGAGTTTGATATCTCTTTGATCGAGTTTAATCATCATTACATTCGAGTTTACTTATTAGTCAGTCAAGTTTGATCCTAAGTAATTTGAAGTTCATCATTCAATACTCGAGTTTGATTCTTCGTCAACAGAGTTTGATCCTTATTTGACCTAGTTTCAATCTTAATCATCCGAGATTGATCCTTAGATATCCGAGTTTCATTCTTAATCATCCGAGTTTGATACATATTCATTCGAGTTTAATCATTACTCATTCAAGTTTCATTCTGACTTTTAACTATATGACCTTTGCTGCTTCAAATGGCCATAAGTGTTGACTGGAAAATCGTTACAAGGCCTACCTTACGCCAAATCGAAGCTTGAACCGAGATCTATGATTTCTTAAATTGGAAAAGGCGATTCAAGCAATTTTCGAGGCCTAATTCTACTCCAAAAAAAGTTACAGGCATTTATCTACAGAAAAGCTGAAATTCAACATCCAAAAGTCGATTCAAAGCTGATTTTCACTAAGTCATCATTCACAAAAACATCTTTTAGAGTTTTATCAGAAATCACTCATCAGTCCATAAAAGATTTTGGAAGTTCAATATCAGCAATTGAAAATGGCATATGACCATGTAAGGTCACCACGTCTACGGATCTGATCTTCACGCGACGCCGTCCAAGGATTGCGGAATCCTCGTTAGACGCTTAATGGATGGATCACGCGCGGAATACGGAGCTGAACACAATGTTAGCCGATGTAAGAAACGACCCAACATGGTGTATTGCTCCTAGAAAACTCTCTGAACACCTTTCTGGCTCGTACGTGCACTCACAAGCTCTAAAATTCGTAAATCTCAAAGATTATGAAATAAAACTGATTAAGTTCTTATTAAACCACCTATGTTCGTTTAGCCCCAAGCCCACAAACTTAATTAAGTTCAAGCCCAACACCCTACGAACTTAGCTCTACTAAGTTTGTCTGGGGTGGGTTAAGTTCGTGGCTTAGCCTTAGAACTTATCTTCACAGTCTAGAACTTAACTTCACAGTCTAGAACTTAACATGCACATGTACACATCATACACAATCCTGAACTAAAACACATGATTTGTGTTAATAAAGCCTCATCTATTACATATGACTATCTATAACATATCTAGACTACTATCGTCACACAGGGTGTACCAACAGACTCCCCCTTGACAATAGCTTCTAGGTAGATATTCATTAGTCTACAGAACTAGGCCTATTCAAACTACTACCTGCATTGAGTCCTTGCTCAACACAAAGTTTAACAACCTTCTGATACTTCCTGCCTTTAGATCTCAAATGCTCATCAAAAGAGATTTCCTGACCATGAAGCTTAAGCAGGTCATCCTTTGACAGGTTGACAAGGTGCAAGGGATCATATACTCTCAAAATTATCTTCTCCTCATGATCTTCCATTACAGCCTCACCAGTGTCACTCTCAACATACCACCACATCAAATTATTCAAAACATCTTGTGGTATACTCTTCAGTGGGACTTTCTTTAGGCACTTAACAGGATTTTAAAACATTTTCATCCAAGGCCTGCTAGTTAAAAGATCTATCCTTGTGTGGTCCATTACTCGCTTGCCTATTCTCGGATTAAGCCTTTCAAATCTTCTAGACCGACCTTCCCTTCTGATGATCTTAGCAATGACTTCAGCATAGGGATCGTCTCCGATATTGATCAGCTCTTTCCAGGCTAAAGCCTTTATCTCACACTTGGGCAAAGAATTAAAGTCCTTCAGCCTTCTTCTAAGATATTGAAGCCCATCTTTCCTCTTTAGAATGAATAGCTGCAGATCTCTGTCGAAGAACTAGCTGAGTATGCTTCCAGACAATTTCCCAGGACTTGGCATCTTCATTTTCTCTTTCAAAGCCAAGTCCTTCTTCTTTTCTTCCGTCCTGAACCACAGTTTCCTCTTTTCTTCATTCGTGAGCTCCCTATCAGGCATTTCAGATTCTGATTCAACATTTAAAGCCGACTTAAGCACTTCCATGTCAATCACACTCTGATCGTCAATTGTATATACTTCTGTGACCAGCTGATCTGTATTACTATCTCATCAGCCTCATCTTCTTCATCTATCACTATTTCATCATCTGATTTCCAATCTGGAACATCTTCAGGAATGAATTCACCTTCCTCGAGTCCTTCCAAATCTAAATCATCATCAAAATCAAACAGTACATCTTCTTCTTCTAATCTGGCCAAGGCTCCAATAATTTCGTCTTGAATGCTTTCTGATACTTCGGGAGCCTTACCTTTGTCTTTTCCTGAGCCTGATGATCTAGGCTCCCCCTGAATATCAGCTTGCTGAGCAGTCTGCACTTGTGAAAGATCTGCTACCTCACAGTCCTTCTGTTGAGCAGCGGGGTCACCTCCTTCATCCTCTCTCCTGGATCCCCTCAACTCGTCTCCTTTACAACTCTCCCCCTGAGCGGCACGATCCTTTAAAAATTTGCTCTATAAGGGTCTAAAGAGTTGTTATTTGATTTTGCTGGGCAGTCACAGTCTGTTGTAGATAGGCATTTTGCTGATCTAATGTTGTGTTGTGCTGTTGAAGCTCGGTGACTGCCCTTGTGAGTTGGAGAATTTGGACTGATTGGAAATCGACCTTAGCTTTCAACTGCGAGAAGCCTTGCTCTGCTGTTGATGTGGATGGTGATGGAGTGGCGGTTGAAATTGATGGAGTGGTTGTTGATGTTGAAGGAGCGGTTGATGTTGATAGAGCGATGGTTGATGATGATGGAGCTTCTTGAACTAGACGTTAGCGCTTGGCTCTTTGTTGCCTTGACACTAGCGCGTCTTCTTCTAAAACAAAATGTTCGTCTCCTTCATCTTCATCGCAATGACTAACAGCTGGACGACTAATTTTCTGATGTCTTACCACTACTCTAGACCCATGAGTCTTAAAAGGAGTGGAAGGATTGCCTGCTTCTATCAAGTCTCCTTTAGAATCTGAATCTGAGTCTGAATCAGAAGCAGACTCCACATTTCCTTCTGCTTGTTCAAGTTGGTAGTTCTCAATGTCTTCAAAAATGTCACTCACTGCCGTAGGCGGTTCCAACATGTCATTAATAAGCTCCTCAGTAATATTTTCCTGAGCTGCTGCGCCTTGTGCAAAAATCTCTTCCAACGTCTATTGTATCGAGTCATCCTGGGGTCCCGATGTAGAAGCCCCAGCTGCCGCTGCTGTAGTTTGTGGAGGAGAAACTGTCTGACCAACCGGTGCTTGTTGAGTCGGTGCTTGCTGTTGTGGTTCATCAACTTCCCAGTCTTCGGGATCTGGTGTCATAAACTTCGGATCTATGATAGCTCTGAATAGAGGAGTCACTTGGGGTCTCACCTGCTCTGCCCTCCTAGAATTGTGTGATTGCCAGTCTGCAAAAATTCGCTTATCTATAGCTGCCACTGCAACCATTTCTGGCAGTTGCGGAAGATTGGGCAAAAAGTGCCTTATTATCATCATCACAAAGCACGGATACATAAAAAATCTTTCTCTTGCAGGAGCTGTGATCTGGTGGACGAATTCCCCGATGAAAAAGCCCGAAAAACTAAATGGCCTGTTGTAGATCAAGGAGATCATCCCAGATTGTAGCTTGGATATCATCGTATCGGATCCAACTTTCTTTGGTGCAAAGCACACCATTATGACGTGCATCAGAAATCTCCATTGGCCTATTCCGCCACTTTTCAAGTAGGACGCTTTATTCATATCCTAAGCATATCCCATACGATGAAAGGCCGCTTGCCTTATCGATGCCGGAAAATCAATCGGCCCATCTTCCTGATCGGCTGTGCCTAGCTGAAGAATTGTTTGTAGATTATCAGCGGTAAATGAGATCGGTTGCCCACTAACTATAGCCCTCAGAAGCGGAGGCACTACTGAACTGTCGACATGAAGTGACGACCAGAACTGGCGGATATATGGCAGTATGATCGTAGGATTATGCGTCTGAGCATACGCGACCCTAGATTGAGTAAAAAACTCCAACATTTGTCGATATGGCTGAGCCTCAGCTGCATGTAGATCGACGGTCATTATCATATTGTGCTTGTTGTAAAAAGCACGATCAGCCATTCCTACACACACAACAATCAGTTAAAAAGTCAAAAATCAAGTTTGGAAAAATTTTAAGTTATTCGAACTTGATAAAGTTCGAAAGAACTTAATCACCTTCGAACTTACTTAAATTCGAGGAAAAACAGTTCCTTCGAACTTATTTAAGTTCGAACAGTCTGATGACCTTCGAACTTATTTAAATTCGAGAAAATCCTTCGAACATGTCTGTCTTCGAACTTACAGATATTTTCATTAAGTTCGAATACCTGACAAGTTCAAGACTTATAGAACAAGTTCGAAGTCTGAAGAACAAGTTCGAAGTCGACATTTTCAACTTCAGTCTCATGATTTAAACCGTTTTAGACTTAAATGACTAATGAATCTAGTTCTAATATGTTCTAATCGATGTTATTGATGATTTAAATCAAGTTTTATAACCCTAAACTATGTACATTGAATACTTAGGTTTCTGTTATTTTTAACTCAAAATTCATCATTTTATTCCCTTAACAATACCAAATAACACTTACTTAGTGATTGGTGATGTAAAACTACTATGTCTGTGTGTATGTTCGAGGGAATGTGGAAATCTTCGAGGAACAATTATCAAAATCGAATATTACGACAAGTTCGAAGTCGGACTGACAAGTTCGAGATCGTCTATATAAGTTCCTGAGGATTAAGTTCGAATGTAGGTGAATTGAATGAACACTGTTGACCTATTTATATCCTCACTGTCCTTCGAACTTACTTGATTAAGTTCGAACTTAACTAACTTCGTTTGATGGTTCGAACTTAAGGGTAATTCGAACTTAATTGGAAATTTTGAAAAACTTTGAAAAAATTCCAACTTTCTAAACTTTTCAACTTTTTCATTTTACGGAACTTTTTCAACTTTGCAAAACCACTTCACACTAAGCATACAAATTATCACGCACATTTGTTTCTCCAACTTAAAATGTATCCTTGTAAATGACCTCGATCATATTAATTAAAAATAAAAGTAAAGTAAAATAAAATAAAATAAAATTTACTAAAAAGAAATTAAATTGCAACAATTTAAAGAAAATATACACTAACTGAATATTTTTGCGAGATAGTCAAAGAAGTTTCAATCAGATAGCAGTGTCAAACGCACTTTCAGTATTGCACTTTCACACTTAGGAATTTTGTATTCCTTTGATTCTTTGTCGTAACATACACTCCAAGTCGATTGTCGGTATGATTGTCCATTTAAACACTCAACACTTAGGATATTCCTTTGGCCTTTTTAATTATCAAGAAACTACCTTACGTGTCTCATACTTAGACATACTTCTATGATCAAGGCAGACACACAATGATTATGACTTTTTGGTATTTGCAAATTATCTTTAAAAGGCAAACGTCGGACACAGTTCTGTATTTACATACAATAGAGTGTCTTAGTTTGTCTTAGAGTCCATCTTATGTTAGCAAGTCAGCGCTAACAGGTCTGTACTCACGTACAACAAAGTGACTTTTCTTGCTAGTTTAAGTCAAAACAGCGGTGACATGTCTGTACTCACGTACAACAAAGCGACATGTTTTGACTTCCTTTTCTTTACAAAACTTTTTCTTTCTTTGTTTAAGATGTATTTTGATGAAGCTATACATCCCCCAGATTAATTTGCATACGTCATTCATAGACATTGTCTGTATGTCTCTAACATAGAAATTAAGACCTTTTGGTCATACATCTAAGTTAGTTACACATATGTCATTTTCTAGATTATTTCATTAGCTTTTAGGAATTCCTTCATGTATTATGCCTACCAACACATCAGACAAGAATATGTGTGTCACTTAGAGTTTATAGTGCATTATGTGTGAAAGTTTAACTCTTAGATTTTGTTAGACGGTGCAAAATTTCATCACTTTGAACCTATAAATCTAAGACTTCTCTAATTTTCCAATATTCTCTTTTTTTTTGAGATTTTTATGGGTTTTCTCCCTTTTTTCTTTTGTTTTTCACTTTTAAGTAAAGTAAACTAATAAAATAAACTAATAACTTAAAACTTTAGAAAGAAAGAAAAATCTACTAAGGTCAGGTTACTCCAGATTACACATTCCATTAAGTTAGACTAACAATTCAATGCGTGATCTATCAAATACTTATGTGAAAAGATCCACATTGTTGTCTTCCGTTGGAACTTTCACCAGTTTAATCAAGTTTTTCTCAGCACAGTCACGAATAAAGTGATGTCTTATGTATATGTGCTAAGTTTTATTGTACTTAATTGGATTATAAGTTATGGAAATTGTGGACTGATTATCTATCCTAAAGGTTGTATGAGTACAAGTCAAACCGTAATCCCGCAATTGTTGTTGAATCCACAAAACCTGTGAACAGCAACTACCAGCAGCTACATACTCAGCCTCGCACGTTGATACAGCTACCAAAGTTTGTTTCTTGCATTGCCAGGATACTAGTCTCCCTCCAAGGAACTGACAACCACCCGTTGTTGACTTTCTGTTCAAGCTACACTCTCCGTAGTCTGAATCCGTGAAAGCTTCCAATTCCAGATCTCCATCAGCATGATACCAAAGTCCCAGCTTCGGTTTTGACTTCAGGTATCATAGAATTCGCTTCACAGCTTTCATGGGCATCTCCTTTGGATTAGCTTGAAACCTGGCACAAATACAAACAGCAATCATTATATCAGGTCTTGAAGCAGTTAAATACACGAGTGACCCGATCATGGCCCGATATAAGGTCGGATCCACATCAGTATCACTATCTGTACCCGGTCTGAGATTGTGATTGACTTGTATCGTAGAAGTTCAGCTCTCCCATCGCACTCATCTCAAACTTCGACTTCATGACCTTCTCAAAATCCTTGCACATTTGTTCATTAGACGACCCAAAGAAGATATCGTGCACGTAAACTAGTACCAGTATAAAGTCTTCACCTTTCCTCTTAACGAATAGTGTACTATATATTCTCCCTCTCTCAAACCCATTGTCTAAGAGGTGAGTAGACAGTGTCTCGTACCATGCCCTAGGAGCCTGATGTAATCCATACAGAGCCTTATCAAGTCGATATACTCTATCAGGATACCTGGGATCAGTAAACCCTGGCAGTTGCTCGACATACACCAACTCCTTCACCTTTCCGTACAAGAAGGCACTCTTGGCGTCTAGTTGATACACTTTGAACCCTTTGAAGGACGCGAATGCCATAAACAATCAAATAGCCTCAAGCCTCGCCACTGGTGCAAACACTTTGTTATAGTCGATCCCTTCTTCCTGGTTGAACCCTTTAACCACGAGTCTAGGCTTGTTACGAGTAACTATGCTTCGATCGTCCCGTTTGCACTTAAAGACCCATTTGGTCCCTATAGCAACTTCTCCTCGAGGAAAAGGCACTAACTCCCACACTTCAAGCTTTCTGAACTGTGAAAGTTCCTCTTGCATAGCTTCAACCCAAGAATTATCCTTCAGAGCTTTTTGTACATTCTTTGGCTCTACTTATGAAATGAAACGTGGGTATAAACACGTGTGAAACGCCTCGGAGTCGTTGATCATCGATAATAGCACTGTGTTATCAACTAGACGTGAAGAGTGCCTTCTTGAAAGGAAAGGTGAAGGAGAGCAACCACTATCTACGACCATTTGTTGTTAAGACCTGTAGTTAACTCCTGCACATGAAAGAACAAGTGACTTGGGTTTTTGATTAAGAACCTATTGTGGAGCTGAGTGATTAATGTTCACTCTTGGCCTTTGGGTTGACATTTGTTGTGGAGCCCTAGAATAATTTCTATTATAGTGCATTTCACTGTTATATCCCTGGGCTCTTCTTGGTGTCTGATGTCTGTTAGGGGTATGTGACCTAACTGGAGTATAACTCCTCTTAGGGGTAGTACTCCTAAAGACTGGTTGTGGTCCAGACCTAGATTGACTAAGGACTCTATTCGGTGAATTTGTCGTAAGTCCATCATTCTGTCTGACTGACACCAGTATTTTCTTAGCACCTACACGTGGTGTTGCATTTAAGTTCTTCTCAGTATTTTGAGAACTACTTGAACTCGCAATACTAGGCACTGATTTTAAGGCTGGTTGGTCTTGTTTCCCTATGATCGGTGTAGACTCTACTTTCTTAGAGGGACAACTAGAAGCAACGTGACCTTTCTCATGACATCTAAAACAAGACATTTTGTCAATAGGCTTCTTATAGGTACCCCTTTGACTTAGGAGTCTCGCTTATGTCCTGTTCTTTTGGTTCAACTACTGTGTTTACAACCTATGGGTTATTATCACTCATGGTTTTTGCCTCTTCTAGTTTTGTGACACTAGTAGCCTGCACAAACTTAACTTTCTTAACCTTAGGGGTTGCAGTTGACACCTTAGTTGTTGATACCTTATTAGTTTCAGTTACAGTTGATTCCTCTGATTCAACCGTTTCTGTGGTCTTATCCAGAAGTTGAGGCACATAGTTATTATTGAACGATGGAGGACTTTCCTGATAACCTAGGCCCACTGGTTTCTTAGACTGTCTCTGTGCGTCTAAGATTTTGCTAGATTTAGGGATGAGTTCCTAAACTTTTCAAGTTTGCTATTGGCCTCTACAACCTTAACTCTAGCTTCAGCTAGTTCTACATCCTTAAGGGTGATTTCTTTGGTCAATTATTCTACATGCTCATACATTAGTTCTAACCTAACACATTGGTCACTCAATTTATCTTTTAGAACTATCACATCCTGAGCATCAGATTTCATCTTGGCCCTTAGATCTTCCTTAATATCTGGAAGACTAACATTGTCAGATTTTAATGATTGGATTTGAGCTATCATGGTGGTATGTGTTTCTAGCACTAGATTCAATCTATCATTTAACATAGCACATAAAACACATAAATCATGAAACATAGAAAAGTTAAGAGATACCTTTTTTGCGATCTGATTCCAAGTTGGCCATTTGAGCTGCAAACTCCAGAGTGGTCTGCTCCTCAGATTTTTCCAACATCAAAGGATTTGAATCGGACTGTTGGGTGTCCTTCTTTTCTTCTTTAGCTCTTTCATCGGTCTCAGTTACCTTAGCCATAAAAGCTCGGGAATTTGACTCCGGATGAGTACTCCAATCGTATGTACCATCAAGTTGTCAGTTAGAAGACACATTTGTTAACAGACCAGCTATCGCAGCTTGATTCCCTGAACTACCAGAATGATGTCTTCCCTGATTCTGATTCTGATAATTCTCAACCTTTGGTCTCTGACATTCTCTAGCAAAATGTCCCAATCCTTGAAAATTGTAACACTTCACTTTTGACTTGTAAAAACCAACATTGTTGCTCACACTCAGACTTCTCCTCGTTCTCTTCATAAACCTTTTGACCCTCTGCGTTACCATGACCAGTTGCCATTATAGGTCCATTTGTTCTAAATCATCTGGATCTACCTGATCGTAGTCCTCTTCCCACAGAGCTGGATCGTTGATTTTACCTTGAACGCAGTTGCCATATGCTGCTACAAACGAAGCTAGGAGATTTAGATGCTCCTCGGCTGATTTAGCACTCATAGGCATCTTGGTAAAACCTTGAGAGGTTGATCCTGAGTGTTGTGGTTTTTATTCCGTTTTAGAAAACCCTAAGAACACTCTACTACCAGATTCTTCAGCTTCAACTGGTATTGACTCTTCTCTAGAAAAGAATGTTGAATAAATGAAAAAACGAGAAAAAAAAGGTATCGGATTAACGTCGGCAGGGGAGGCTTAAGTCATCGCCGAGAAAGGGCTTTTTTTTTTTTACTTTTCATTAGCTCCTTCAGGATGGGATTGACTCTTTCAGCTCGCTGGGTGTGTCCCCCGACTTTTGTTCACTAGAAATTTATGTCTTTGATTTCCTGAAGTACATTTCAGGATCCTGTACTTGATCAAATTCCCTCTCCTTCTTCTGCAACTTAAAGTTGTAGGCCCTTAACGTTCCAATGACTTCTTCCAGAGTGAGAGTTTCAAACTTTTCTTCATCATGATTTATCAGTGCAATGTACATCTCCCATTTTGCTGGCAAAGCATCTAGAAGCTTCTCTATGTTTTCTGTTTCTTGATACTCAACACTGTGATTATCAAGTTCACTCAACAGATGGTAGAACCTTGTGATGATGTCATCCAAGGTTTCATTTTTCAGCCCTTTGAAGATCACAAATTGCTTCTTTAACAATTCTGTCCTCCCCTTTCTAACCCTAGGATTTCCCTCACACCTCTTCTCTAGAGCTTCCCAGAGCTCTTTAGAAGTTCTATGATTTCTGAAATTGTGTAGAATTTCCAAAGGCAGTGCCATTCTAATTGACGATATAGCTCTATTTTCAGCCTCATAAATCTTTTTGTCGTCATCTTTAATATTTTGATACGTCAAAAATTTTAATCGGCCCTCAAGCTCTTGTGTTGGGGGAGCATAACCTTCGTCTATGCATATGCACATACGCATATCGTTAAAGCACACGAAGTCTGCAAATCTGTCCTTCGACCAGTAATAGTCTTCTAACTTCATCAGCTTGGGTGGAGAATTCGATTTGCCCACCTCATGATCCATTTCCAAAAACTTATGCAAACTTGACATTCTTTTAAACTTTTTGTTTTCGAACTTAAACTATTTAATTTTAAAATGATTTTTAAAACAAATCTTACGAACTTAAACAAGTTCGTATAATTTCAGGTTTAAAAATTGTTATAAAAATTAAATTCATTTGAGTGTTAATTTCGAAACTCAACAAGTTCGAAAGTCTGCAAGTTCGAGAAACCCTAATGCTTCTGGCAAGTCCGAATCTGTCAAATTCGACTGACAAGTTCGAGTAAATTTTTGTTCGTGAAACCCTAAACAGTCAACTTCGAATCCCTTACAAGTTCGAGACCCAAATAACTTCGAATCCCAGACAAGTTCAAATTCACTGACAAGTTCGTGGAGGAGCGTATTCTGACAAGTTCGAGGAACCCTAAAATACCCCCTATGTTCGAGCGCCGCAAGTTCAAAGAACACCAAAAATTTGACTTTTTCAATTTTTCAGAGTAAATTATTGTTTTTAGGATTAAAACAATGATTTCGACTGAAAATATGACCTAAGATGAACTTTTTCCAATAAACTTGCACGAAAAACCCTGAAAACTTCGAAAATACGTGATTTATCCGAAAAAACGCCAAGAAACCATATGAATGTTCAACCAACGCGACGAACACGAAGAACAATCACGATGGCTCTGATACCACTTGTAAGGTCACCACGTCTACGGATCTGATCTTGACGCGACGCCGTCCAACGAGTGCGGAATCCTCGTTAGACGCTTAACGGATCGATCACGTCCGGAATACAGAGCCGAACACGATGTTAGCCGATGTAAGAAACGACCCCACACGGTGTATTGCTCATAGAAAACTCTCTGAACACCTTTCTATCACCAGACAACATTTCAGAAAGGAGAGATTGCAACATTCTGATCGTTCAAATTCAAGTTTCTTTTGTAAATCATATATTCAATTTCATCATACAAAAATAAATTTGCTTTCTGAGTTTAGAGAGAAGATAAGAAATATAATCAGCAATGGGTACCTAAACCTGTACTGAAGTGGTTACCTAAACCCGTTTTGAGATGGGTACCCAAAAGTGCTAACAAGTCTGGATCCAAATTGGTTTGGATACCAAAGACATCTTGATTTTTGCAGATAAGAGGCTTCTACTCACAACAATAGTAGAACCCATACTTCAAGGGAAATAGTTTCTGTACACATAAGCGTAGAACCCGATATTAAATTCAAAAGGCTTTCAGTTATTTCAGACTGAAACCCGAGCTTCTGCAACAAAGGCTTCTAATCATTTCCGATTAGAACCCGATTTTGAAAGACAAATCTATCTGAAATTCTAGCCCTGAATTCAACTCTGAAGTTGAATTGACAAAGATGGAGTTTTAATTTATAATTTTTTGCTCCTGATTTATTTTTTATGAGTTGACTAACTTTGTGTGCTTATTTCCAGGGGGGGTTTTAGATGCACTTTGACGATGAAATTTTTTTTTCCAAAACTGTGTGTATTTTTCACGAAAACATTTTTTGCACACATAAAAAAAAAAGTTTTTTGAGCTGAAGAGAATTTTTTTTTTCTCTGATTCTCTGAACATATCATTGAGGTTAATTGTTCAAATCTCTTTGATTTTCGTAATCTCAATGATTTTTAGATTCTCTTAGTTATAATTCTTCCGATTCATTTATACTGATTTCTTCCATATTCTCCCATGAGCTAATTCTTTCAGAAAAATCTGATTCATTTCATATCTGATATCAGATTTTACATTTCATTATGATATCTCCCAACTTATCATTCCCCAAACTCATTCTGAATTTCATCTTCTACTTCATCTAAGCTGAAAATCCTAATCATGTTTTGTGTGATATCCCATGAGCTGAAATGCTGAATATTATTTCTGCTGACTCCAGTGATGCACCAAACTGTGTGATAGGCATAAACATCGCTTCTATGGTCTAACCAGAACCTGAAGACCTACACATGGAGCAAACCACCTATAGTTTGTGTGGGTGAAGGTTCTTTAGGTCTATTAGTTGAGAAGTGTCAGTTATCACGGGATACTGACAGGGTCGAGCAGAGGTAAAATGTAAATGAGAGGGGTATATTGAAAGGAGATGGTGGTGCATCATATCATGCTTTCACTATAAAGCTGAGTGAATTTATTTCTGAAAAGTGAGCCGGAGGGAGCTTAGTTGAAAATTGATGAGATCTGAGAGATGAGAAAGGATTCGAAGAAAAGTAATTTTCCTACACTGTGTCGGCTGGGTAATCCACATAATCTATCAAGCCCTAGATGACTTGATATTAAAAAAGACGTCATGGACCCAGTGACGCATGCACTTAACACCACCAACCACTCAGTTATCTCTTAAAAGATTTATGTTTCAATAATCACGAAGATATAACACATTTGTACTGAAATATTGTTGAAACTATTTTGTTGATGAAAATATTTAGTCTAGGGGTCTTTGTGTAATTAGTCAATAGTTGTGTATTTGTATATAAATAGTAAAATTGATGTACTGAAATGTACAGATCGTACATTCTCATTTTTCACGAAATTCATTGGGAAGGAATTAGGTCAAGGGTGCTTTTAATCTTTGATTGTGATTGATTAAATACAAATATCAATTGGTATCAAAGTCTGTAATGGCAATTTTTTGATTGAATTTGAGTTTCAAAATCTTTTTCGACCACTATTTCATCGTTTTTTCTGAAAATTCAGAAAAACCCTTGGGGTTTTTGATTCAGAGGGTGTTTGATTGTGTAAATTGGATCAAAGGTTCGACTTTTAAATACGAACAACTTGAGTATAATCTCAGTTTGTAATTCAAAATACACAAAAACTTCTTTTGATTTTACGGATTTTTGAAAAGATTTGCGTTCTTGACTGTTCTTGATAAATACTAGGGTTTTGATCTGAAATTGGTCAAAGTATATTCACAAAAAGTGTTTGTAAGTATAAAACACACCTTCGATTGGAATTTGGGATCAATTTACTCATTTTTGTTGAAAAATTTGGAATCTGGACTTAGAAATTTTCAAATCTGGTGAAAGTTTTAATCGAGTTGGACATTGTTTTAATCAAGTTAGAACAGTGTATTATTCGAGTTGGAGAAAAGACTTATTCGAGTTGACTTACTTGTTATTCGAGTTGAAACAAAGGTTCAATCGAGTTTTATCAACAAACTTTAAAAAAAACTTAGTGTTTTTCGAGTTTGATAAAAGTCCATTCGAGCTGAATTGCACTTTCATTCGAGTTTTATCAAAACAACAATCGAGTTTAATCAAACACAATACAAGTTAATTCAGACTCATTCGAGTTGATTAACTTTGCATTCGAGTTTCCTTGCCTTCTAATTCGAGTTTCACCAACCTGTCTTCCGAGTTTCATTTCTAATCATTTGTTTGATCCTTTTAGATTCGAGTTTGTTAAAGATTCATTCGAGTTTTACACTTCTTCATTCGAGTTGATTCATTCTTTGTTCGAAATTCACAACTCTTTCATTCAAGTTTGATTATTATCAATCAAGTTTCACCCTACTTAATTCGAGATTGATCATACTTATTACAAGTTTGATCATTCATTCAGTGTTCACTTCAAATCAATCAAATCCCATTAAAAGACCTTGGAAGATTTTGTTTAATATTTCACAATGTCAAAAGATGTACTAGCTATGGGTTCGGAAACCAAACCTCCTATTCTATATAGAGCTGAGTACGTTCAGTGGAGGGAACGGTTTCTTAAATTTATCAGTTTCAATGACCTATCAGATGAAATGTTAAAATCCCTGACAGAGGGACCAACATTATTTCTTGAAACAATTCCGGCTGTTCCAACTGGTAATACTCCAATACCAAAGACAACTGTAGAGGTTACCAATCTAAATGATGCACAGAAATGAAGAAAGCTGGGAGACAAAACTGCCAGAAAGCTCTTGCTGATTTCTATTCCGAATGATATCCATATCAGTTTGACAAATACAAGCAACGCCAAATCCATCTGGGATGAGGTGTGTAAACTTATGCGCGGTTCAGACAAAGCAGCTACGAATAAAGCGAGAAATAGTCTGATGACTTTTGAAAATTTTAGAGCAAGAGAAGGAGATTTGCTGGAAAGTACCTATCTGAGGTTTGTCAATCTGGTGACTGAGATGAAAAGGAATGGAGTGACAAAGCCAAATCTGCATATAAATGTCAAATGCCTGAATGTGCTGAATCCGGAATGGGATAAATAAACCATGATCATTCAGCACACTAAAGAGACTGACGATATGGATTTTCATATGGTGTTTGAGAACCTTAACAACTATCAAGAAGTTGTTTTAAGAAAAATGTCTGGAAAGAAACAAGCAAAAAAGGCAACTAGTGATCCACTGGCTCTCCTGGCTGATAAGAAATATAAAAACAAGCTAAAGAAGGAAAAGCGGGTTGTTTTGAGCAGTATTTCATCAGATTTAGAATCGACTGATTCTTCAGCTGACTCTGAGATAGAAGAGATGAAAAAGCAGATGCCCTTACTGACAAAGGTATTCCAGAAAAAGTTCTACTGCAAGCCGACAAACAACAAGATGAGATACAAGACAGGCTCAAGGAAATATGAAAAGAAAGACAAGTATGAAAAATCTGGAGAGAGCTGTGGTAAAAAGGCTGAGAAATATGAGAGGACTGATAAGCCGACCAAGAAAGATGCTGATCAGAATTGCTATAACTGTGGCAAACCAGGCCACTTTGCCAAAGAATGCAGATTGCGAGTTGTAAATGAATTCTGATTATTACACTCAGAAGGCACTGCTAGCAAAAGAAAAAGAGGCTATAAAGGCATTAATGGCTGAAGACGACCACTGGCTGCAATTGTCCGAAGATGAAGACGTTATGGATGAAGACGCTCATATCTTCCTGAAATCAGAAGTGTTCAATGAGTCTGAACTGAGTAAGTCTGCTATGTTAGCCGAGGATGAGGTTTGGGTAGGACTGACTGATGATGAAACTGAAGAGCCAAAGGAGTCTGATTCTGACAACGAACTGAGAGAGGATATGGCGTTGATGGCCACAGGTGAAGAAGGATGCAGTAAAGATCAAGCAGATGACGGATCAGAATCTGAAGCCTCAGATAACTCAGAGGCACCCGAGGTAGATTCTAATTTTGAATCTGATGATGATAACTCCTGTGTGCTAGAACAAAAACTTACTCAAATGGCTTACATGCAAAAAGGATTTGAAAAATCATTAAAAGCCATGCAGAAAAATGTTCGTTCTTTGGAAAATAAATTGAGTCAAGAACATGCATTAGTGTTAGAATTTTCCAAGGATAAGGCATTAGCATTAAGAGCAGTTTCGGATTTGCAAGATAAATCCAATGAACTTCAAAGTGAAATTCGAAAACTGAATAACAATATATCTGACTTAAAAGAACAACTGAAATTAGCCGAGTTAGAATTATCAAGTTATTCTGTAAAATATCATTCCATATTTGATGAAAGAACAAAATTATATGAGAAAATCAAATCTTTGGAAGATAAGTTTATTAAAAGAGGTCAAACAGATCAAACAATATATTTAAATCAACCAAAAGATATAGGTATAGGTTGGAAAAATCCTGAATATCTAACAAAAGCTATTTCGTGTTTACCAACTATATATGATGTTAGATATATGAATTTAGGATTACAAATGGTTTTTATGAAAGCTTCAGATGAAGTAAAATCAGGTGCAGATTTGAAAAGGTTGAGTACAAACAAAATGAAAAATACTTTGGATTATAACAAATTAAATGATAGTTATCAAAATTCTTACATTTCAGAAGAGTATATTCAGACTTATTCTAAAAACGATTTGTCTGAAAATACTACTTATACTCAAAAGCCATATATTCCAAACTCAATCCTTGAAAAGACCAATTCTGATCTTGAATTAAAAATTAAAACTTTTTGAGTCTGAAAATGAAAAGCTTCAGGCTGAATTTAAAAATTTGGAAATAAAACTGAAAAATCAGCCTGATAGCAAAACTCAACCAGATCAGAAACCTTCAATTCAACCTGATTCTATAAATTCAGAAAAGGAATTTGATAGTACATGAACTCTGATTTTAACTCATTGGAAGAAATGTTTGTCAAGATTGATGAATTCATTAAACCACTTCATGACAAACAATCTGATAATCCAAGAGAACCTGTAAGTATTTTGAAAAGAATACATACAGATTCTAAGGTAAAACCAGTACCTTCACCTGTTTTACATAAGGAAAAGGGGAAAACAGAAGTTAATTTTGTGACTTCAAAATTAGAAAAAGGTGAATCTTCTTTATCGAAGGTTTCAGTGGAAAAGAAAACAACTGCTTCTCAAGGTAAGAAGATTTTGCAGAATAAGGGTAATTCTAAAGTGACTAATTCTTGTTTTTCTGTTATGTCGGATTATATTGTGAAAAGTTCACCGAAGAAAGTTTGGAGAAAGAAGCAACAAGCAAAGAAAAACAAGAGTTTTAGACAAGAGTGGAGAATGAAAGAAAATTCTATTTCAGATAGGATTAGATCGATAGATAATTTTGTCTGTAATAAAATTTCTGATATATATTGTGCTAAATACTCTCGTGCTGAATTATATTGTGCTAAATACTCTCGTGCTGAATTGCTGCTATGTGATGAATACCAAACCTGTATATAAATATGATAAGATTGTATGGTTGCCAAAGAACAAGGTTTCTACTTTTAAACAGCAAAAGGTTCCAAAGAAGCGAATTTCAAAATCAATTCCACAACGAACTGTACAAAAATGGATACCTAAAAACACTGTTAAAAAGTGGGTTCCTAAGTGAATGACGTTATCTATTGAACAGTCTAAAGACTCACCACATGATTTACCAAATTCCAAAGTACCCAACTTATAAGTGGGTACCTCACGTCTTTCTTCGTTTTATAAGTAAGTCATGTGTGGTACCTTGACTCCGGGCGCTTCAAGCATATGACCGGACAGAGAGAAACTCTCACAAATTTTGTAGACAAATTCTGTGGAACTGTGAGATTTGGCAACGATCAATTATGTCCGATCAAAGGTTATGGGAGTCTGGAGTATGAAAAAAATAACAATTCAAAGGGTCTTCTATGTTGATGATCTTGGTCATAATCTATTCAGTATCGGCCAACTGTGCGATAAAGGTTTAGAAGTCAACTGTAAGGCTAATCGGTGTAGTATTAGATCTGGGGAATGGAAGGAAATCCTTGATGGGAATAAGAAAACCAACTTGTACTCCATAGATTTAGCCAATATTAATCTGAAGAAAGATGTATGCTTACTGTCAAGGCAACATCTAAAGTATCATGGCAGTGGCATCGTCGTCTATCCCATATGAAGTTCAAAGAATTAACCAATCTTGCAAAGGTGGTTTAGTCAAAGGGCTACCAACTCTCCGCTTTCAGGAGCAGTTGTGTGCCACTTGTGAAAAGGGGAAGTTGGTGAGAGCTTCTCACAAGTTAAAGGTTGAACATTCTTCAACTAGGGCTTTAGAGCTACTCCATATGGACTTGAGTAGACCTATGCGGGTACAGAGTATCAATAAGAAAAGATATGTGTTGGTCATAGTTGATGACTATTCAAGGTACACATGGGTATTCTTCTTGAGATCCAAGTCTGACGCTACCGAGATCATTATTGACATCATTCGCAAAATATAAGTCAAGCTGCAACTATCGGTTCAAACCATTAGATCTGATAATAGTACAGAATTTAAGAATAAGTCACTCGAGACATTTCTGAGTTCTGTTGGGATAACTCATCAATATTCGGTAGCTGGTACCACACAACAGAATAGTGTAGTTGATCGACGAAACCACACGCTTGTGGCATCTGCTAGGACGATGCTTGCTTACTCTAATCTACCGTTATTCCTATGGGCTGAAGTTGTAGCAACTGCGTGTTTCACTCAGAACAGATCAATCATTAACAAAAGATTCGGAAAGACTCCATATGAACTGATTAATAAACGCGTTCCTAATGTTAAATTCTTTCATGTCTTTGGATGCAGGTGCTTTATCCTAAATGACAAAGACAACTTGAGAAAGTTTAATCAGAAAGCGGATGATGGCATGTTCATTGGATACTCCAAAGAGTTTGTGGCTTTCTGAGTCTACAACAAAAGAATGAAGACTGTTAACGAGAGCGTAAACATAAAATTCGACGAAGGAGTTGTAATGGCTTCTGAACACACCAATTCAGGACCCGAGCTTAGACAGTCGACTTCAATGAAGTCAACAGAGCTTAATGATGAAAAGAATGATCTAAATAAACTTTTTGAAAATTTTTATGAAGATTACTTTGAAAAGACAAAATCTAAAGTTCCAATTTTGATTCCTGACAGGATAACTAAAGATCCGGTCGTAGTCTCTGATCATTCACACCAACCGATTTCTGAAGATACTGGAGAAGTTTCAACGACCGATGTACACATACCTGTTGATAGTGTACAACCAATTTAAGCTCAAGAATCTTTTGAAAACCCCCTGAATTCTGAAAATACAGAAACCCCCACCGCTGTTGATATCCCATCAACTTCTGAAACAAATCCCAATCAAGACCAACTTCAACCTTACCCTCATACATTCTAATGGACAAGAAATCATCCACCAGAATACCTAATTGGTGATCCCTCTGCCTCAGTAAAAACCCGGAGAGCTACCATGACGGGTGTCTCTTCTCAAATTTTTTGAGAAAGATCGAGCCAAAAACGGTGAAAGAAGCTTTTCTGGATGCAGACTGGATTGTAGCTATGCAAGAGGAGCTCAATCAGTTTGAAAGGTTGAAGCTACGGAGATTGGTAGAATGACCAAAGGACAAGTCTATTATTGGCACGAAATGGATCGTCAAGAATAAGAAAGATGAACACGGTGTCATCATTCGAAATAAAGCACGTCTCGTAGCCAAAGGATATAGCAGCAGGAGGGAATTCATTATGATGAAACGTTTGCCCTAGTTGCCAGGATTGAAGCAACTAGAATGGTTTTAGCATTTGCTGCACATAAGAACTTTACTAGTATATCAAATGGATGTCAAAACTGTGTTTTAAATGAGGAATTAACTGACGAAGTATATACATATCAGCCCGAAGGGCTTACCGATCCGTCGAAGCCAGATCATGTATATATTTTGGACAAGTCACTGTATAGCCTTAAACAAGCACCTCGAGCTTGGTATGATGCACTTTCAAATTATCTTTTGAAATGTGGATTTAACAAAGGTGCAGTGGATAGAACCCTATTTATAAAACGTCAGGGTCCCGATATCATAGTTATTCAGATATATGTGGACGATATAATATTTGGGTCTACAAATACTGAGTTTTGCGAAAAGTTTGCATTTTTAATGTCTGAAAAGTTTAAAATGAGCATGATGAGAGAATAAATTTTTTCCTGGGTCTACAAGTAAAACAACTGAGTGATGGCATTTTCATCAATCAGTCAAAGTACATTCAAGACATGTTAAATAAATTTAATATGGTCAATAGTACACCCATGAAAACTCCCATGGCTCCAGATTCTAAATCTAAAATCGAAGAGGACATCTCAGGAAAACCTGTTGATGTAACTCGTTATCGAGGAATAATTGGGTTATTAATGTACTTAACTACCAGTAGACCGGATATTATGTTTGCTACGTGTGTCTGTGCTAGATATCAGGCACATCCTAAAGAATCACATTTGGCTGCTGCCAAACGAATTCTAAGATATCTGAAGGAACTCCAAACTTAGGTTTGTGGTATCCCATGGATTCATCTTTTACATTAACTGCCTTCTCTGATGTTGATCATGCAGGTGACAAAATGAATCGAAAAAGCACATCAGGAGCAGTACAATTTCTGGGTGACAAACCTGTCTACTGGTCATCCAAAAAGCAACACTGTGTATCTATATCAACAGCAGAAGCTGAATACGTTGCAGTATCATCGTGCTGTTCACAAGCATTGTGGATGAAGAGCCAACTCAGAGACTACGGGTTTACACCTCAAAAGATTCCCGTATATTGAGATTCACAGAGTGCCATAGCAATAGCTTCAAATCTGGTGCAACACACAAAAACTAAGCACATTGATATCCGGTATCACTTTATAAAAGATCATGTAGAAAATGGTAATGTAGAATTATATGTTGTACCAACTAAATATCAACTAGCTGATTTGTTTGCCAAAGCGTTAGATGAAAAACGATTTAATTTTTTGGTATACAAATTGGGTATGTTGAATCGATAGATTTAAACATTTAGTTGTTACATAATATAATTTTGATTTTACAATTTTGTACCTGATGTAAATAGTTGTTAATCTCAAATGCATTAAAAGTTTTAATATTTCTGAGATTTAACAGAATTGGATTATCATGTGCAGCAAACATAAAATTTTTATCTGATATTGTATGTCTGATAAAACTTTTTTATCTGATTCAATGTAGGGGAGCTGTTACAAAAAGATATATACTTCTGAGAGAGAGCTTAAATGCAAAATTAAAGGGGGAGCAAAGTTTTTTAATATCTTTTAATTATTTTTTTAGTTAATTTTTTTTAGTTCATTTAACGTTTTTTTAGTTGTTTAAATTTTTTTTAGTAGATATTTCTTTAGTTTTATTTTTGTCTTGTTTTTGTGTGTGTAATTTTTTTAGTTAAATGGGCATAAAAGTTTAGAAAAAGAGAGTGGATTACATATTTTCAAAGTGGGCCGGGTTTTTCATTTTCAATTTTGAGTATAAATTACTTTTTTTCCAAAAACACGGCCACTGTTCACTTTCTTCTCCAATTTCTATCGACATTTGTTCATCACGAAGTCATTCATTTTGTAAAAGATTTAAAGACTCTTGTATTGAAATTGTAAGAATATTTTCAGTGTTTTATTAGTATTTGTTCATTTTCAGTTCATTTTTTTTCAAGTTTCATTTTACTATGTGTGTTCTTGGTGTTTCGGTGTGTGTTTGTGCTATGCTTATTGTGCGTAGTTAATCTGAAATTGATAGTGTGTTTGGATTCATTATGGTCATATAAACTTGAAAATAAAATTTTAAGTTCTATCTCTAAACACACAACATTTAATGTAATCTGAAATTCAAATTTTTTCGACTTTCTGAACTGTCTGAAAACCGATTTTTAAGGGTTTTCATACTATTTTTAGAACAAGTTCAGTAATGGAATAGTGTTTAAAATCATTTTTCGAGTAGGAAATAGTAAATGAGTAGGCTAAAATATCATTGGAATAATTTTTGGATCTTTTCAGTGTCATTTGGGACTTAGAAAAGTGTTAAGTTCAAACTCGATCAAAGGAGTTCATCGATAATATTTTTGGTTTGATCGAGTTGAACAACAAGGCTATTCGAGAAAAATTTCGTTTAGATCGAGTTGGATTCAATTGGGACTTGGAAAATTTTCAAATCATCAGTCTCGAGAGAAACATGACCCGAGAAAAGTTACGGTTTATCTGAGTTGGGGAAATGATTTGATCGAGAAAACAATAAGTGTTTATCGAGTTGACAAAAAGAACATATCGAGAAATCAATGGATTTAATCGAGTTTGACAGAATTGGGACTTAGAAAAATTATAAGCCATCAAACTCGATGGAAATATGGCTCGAGAAAGTGTGTGTTTCATTCGTGTTGACTCTTTGACTTGTTCGAGAAATTCTTTCTTTTATGCGAGTTGGTCATCAAGTCTATCGAGAAATGTTATTTTTCATTCGAGTGTGTTTGACAAGGACTTCGAATATTTTCATTTATTTCGAGTTGGTTCAAAAGCTTATTCGAGAAAGTTTCTTTGTTGTTCGAGTTGCTCAAAAAGTCATTGGAGGAAAACATTACTTCTTTCGAGTTTGATGTAAATTCATTCGAGAAAAATCATATATCATTCGTGTTGGTTTGTATCTCACCCCAGAAACTTCATGACTTATCAGAAAAATTTCACATTTTTCAAGAAATTATTAAAATCTGTGTTTTATTAACATTGGTCTCTTAATGATTGACTTTGGAGTCCTAACAATAATATTTTATTATTATTGCCTGGAATCCCGATGCTTTAAACGGTAAAACACATATTTTTCTAATTTCTAGTTAGACATTTTATTTTTCTATCTGCAGGATTAAAATTTGTTTACCTGACATTTCTAACATGTTTGTTATTTTTACAGGTTACAAATGGCATCCCATGAACACCCAAATATCTAGTTCCTCAGATTCACATTCATCCTCAAACCATACTCTGGTCTCAAAACCAGTTAAATCAGCTTCTGTTACCCGACCATCACCTTCATCACCAATCCCCGATACACAATTGGTCAAACCCAAATATTGCCTATCCCTTCTTGATAGTAATCACAGATTTGATCCCAAAGTCATTAAAGTGAGTCATCCTATCATTGTTGACATCCTTAATGGTCACCCACTTGGCTATCTTTTGAAGTACAAACCTTCTATTCCTCTAGTCTATCTGAATCAGTTTTGGCATACTGTCAAGTTTGTATCGGCTGAAGGAAACCATCACTTTAAAGTGATCAATTGAAGGCTAGGATCACACTTGCAAGACTGCGTCACAATCTATTTTTGCCAAGAAGGATTGAACTGTCAAATTCCCAAAACTGGCAGACTTCAAAGATTTTGTTTTTGATGAGGAGTTATGTCATGATTTGATCTGCTTGGGCTACTCAAAACCATTGCCAAAAAGCTCAAAGTTTCATCGAAACAGTTTGAATGGAGAGTGGTGTACCCTGTTTGGGATCGTCAACAGGTGTATGACCTCCAAGCATACAGGGATTGACAGAGGCAGTATTCATTGTTTAAGGATCTTTCATGGCATTGCCTTCAATGAACACTATGACTATGCACAATGCATATGGGAAGATTTGAAGGAAGTTGTGTTGGCCAGAACCACACAAAGAGCAAGGAAGTTTGTGCCACTTTAGAGGTTCATTCAAATTTTGATCAGAGGAATTCTAAAGGCTAATGAGCAAATACCGAAGATATCCAATGCTAAAAAAATGCCCTGATTACGTATCGATGAGCCTTCAAAGTGTTGCAGATGCATCTAATGCAAATGTTATGCCAATTCCGGAATCATTGCTAAAATATGCTAACCAAGGGGCTGAAAGTGTTAGAAATTATAGAATTGATCATGCTCCTATAGAAACCCAGGAACCGGGTTTTCTTACCCAGGGTTAGGTGAGCGAAAACATCAGCAAGAGGCTGATGTTCAGGGAAGCCAACTTGAGATTGAGGGAGCTAAGTGTTGGTACACCCTGTGTGACGATAGCAGTCTAAACGATCTGCGTTATGATTTAAGTAATATTCTGAATATTAACAAGTGTTATTGATATATATGTTTAATATGTGTTTGTCTGTTATTGATTGTGTGTTTGAACTTGATGTACATATTACAAGAAGTTCAAACATAAAAGTCAAAGAGTATGTCAAGCATAAGTTAAAACATAAGTTTCATCACGTAAGTGTTTAAGTGTATAGGTTAGATTCGAATATGTAAAGGAAGACATTCGAATCTGTGATAGATTCGAATGTATCCTTAGATTCGAATAGGTTAGATTCGAATCTGTCAGATGGACAGATTCGAATGAGGCCTTAGGCCAGATTCGAGGTTGGCCCACAACAGACTCGAATCAGGGCCTATAATTAGGGATAGACTCGAATCATTAGCAGACCTTGGGCAGAATTCGTGAGGAATTAAGCAATAGGCGATCTCGAGTTTATCAGCTAGGTGAGTCCCGTTTCGGAGAGAATTAGTATGTAGGATCGTTCGTGTGTCGTTCGTTCAGCGTCTAATAGTCTCCGTGTTTCCGTTGGTTGAGAGTTGTCCGTCTGACCGTCAACGAGGATTCCGCACTCGTTAACGGATCCGCGTCTAGATAGATCTGTCAGTGGTAGACCTTACAAGTGGTATCAGAGACTACGGAGTGTTCGTGGTGTTCTTCGTGTTCATCAGAAACATTCTAGGTTTCTTGACGCTAGTTGGACGGTTTTTCTCTCAAAAACGTGTTTTTGAGCTTAGCAAATTCATATTCGGGAAACACTTTGTCGTTTTTCACGTTTTTGGTCGAAATCATTATTTTTCATTTGAAAAATAGTGATTCAATCCGTAAAACGTCAAAAAATCCAAGTGTTAGCCGTTTTTCGAGTTTGCGGCGCTCGAATCTATAGGGGTAATTAGGGTTTTACTTTATTTTTCGAGTCTAACCAAAATACGCTCCTATCGAGTCAATTTCAGTCAGTTTCGAGTCTGTGGTGTGTCGAATCTGTTAATACATTCGAATTGGATCTCGAGTCTACATTCTTTCGAGTTTGTTTAGAGTTTGTTACTGTTTCGAGTCTGAGCTTCGATTCTGCTGAATTTCGATTCTATTGTGCCTTCGATTCTAAGGGTCTTCGAATCTATAGAGACCTTCGAATCTGTCATCACTTCGAATCTAGGGAGTTCCTCGAATCTGACATTATTTCGAATATACTTGACTTTTAAGACTTAATCGAATTTAATTTCAAAAGATTAAATATTAATTAGTTTCGAATCTATCTAGATTCGAATAGGTTAATTTAAATCAGTTTCTAATTAAATTAATTAAGTTAAAATTCAAATTCTTTCAGAAAAGATGTCAAACCTTCAGAAATTCCTCGAAATGGATCACGAAGTTGGGAAGGCCAATGCACCACCTAAGCTGATGAAAGTTGAAGATTACTACTGGTGGAAGGATAGGTTCACGGATTTTGTACGATTCAACGACATGCGCATGTGGGTGTGCATTGATGAAGGGTACATTCCACCAGTATCTGAGGTAGAAGGCCGTCAAAAGGTTCTGTCATACCAAATGATGAAAGAGGATGACAAGAAACTATTTGAAGCTGAAAACAAGGCTTTCTCTATTATCCGAATGGCGTTACCTCAAGATATCTTGCACACATTTCGGACTCAGAGGACGTCGAAAGAGCTTTGGGAGTCTCTTCAGAAACGGTGTGAGGGTAATCCACGGGTACGTAGAAAGCGTACAGAGCTGTTGACCCAACAGTTTGCAATTTTCAAGGCTCTTAAGGATGAACAGTTGGATGATATTATCACACGATTTTATCATCTGATAACAGAGCTTGAAAGTCATGGTATTGAGTATTCTGACACAGACAAGAACAATAAGCTTCTTGATGCCCTACCGGCCAAATGGGCTATGTACGTGGCTATGATTAAGCTGAATGAAGATAAATACTATGCTCAATCGCTGGATGACATCGTGGGAACGTTGAGGGCATATCACTTCGAAATGATAAAAGCTGAGACTGATTACGAGCAAGTCCAAAATCCGGCTATGTATTTTGGAAAGACATCAAAATCATCAGTGACAGCTGATCAGAAGAGTGCTACAGCGTTTTTCACCGGAGAAACGTCATCACCACCAGAGTCCGATGACTCACTAAACCGCGCGTTCTTAGGGTTAGGAAGATCGGAAGAACCGCAACCTCAAGTCCAACAGGCATCGACCAGTCAGAGCTATTCTAAGATGCCAATGAGCGCAAAGTCGGCGGAAGAACATCTGAATCTGCTTGCTTCGTTTGTGGCCGCATACGGAAATTGCGTTCAAGGGAAGATTAATGATCCGGCTCTTTGGGATGAAGACTACGATCAGGTCGACCCTGATGATCTTGAGGAGATGGATCTTAAATGGCAACTGGCCATGGTAACCCAGAGGGTTAAGAGATTCATAAAGAGAACTGGAAGAAATCTACAGATGAATAACAAGGGGATAGGATTTGATAAATCCAAGGTCAAATGCTACAACTGTCAAGGATTGGGACATTTCGCGAGGGAGTGTCAAAGACCGTAGGTAGAAACCTACCAGGGGCAGAGTCAGCATCAAGGACAGTACCAAAGTCAGTCCCAACAGAGATATCTTCCGAGTTCTTCATCTGGTCAGGCCAATCTAGCGGGTCTGATATCCAATGTCACTTCTGACAGACAGCTAGATGGTTCTTATGACTGGAGTTCACATCCGGAGTCCAACGCTAGAGCTTTCATGGCTGAAGTTACGGAAAATGGTTGTGAAGAGGATGAGCAGACCCCAAGGGACAGCAGTCCGATGTGGGTAGAGAAAGCGAATGATCAGACCGTGCTGGAGTTTGCTGCTCAGATGGCCAACGTGGAATCTGATAACTCTAAGGTTAGTCTTTCTGTTTCTCTATTTCGTGATTTATGTGCTTTATGTGTTAGTTCTAATGATAGGTTAAATCTAGTTTTAGACTCACATAAGACCATAGCTGCTCAAAATGAAAACTTAAAAATAGAAAATGCTAGCCTAAATGACATAAAACAAGATTTGAAAGAAAAGCTTAAGGCTGATGCTCAAGATGTAATCGTTCTAAAAGACAAACTGAGTGAGCAGTGTGTTAGGATAGAACTTATGTATGAGCACGTAGAGGCCTTGACCAAAAGTCTTAAAGACAAGGACATAGAGCTAGCCGAGACCAAGGTTAAGGTAGCCGAGGCAAATAGCAAGCTGGAAAAGTTTAGGAATTCGAGCCTAAACCTAGGGAAAGTCTTAGATGCCCAAAGACAGTCTAAGAAACCTGTAGGTCTAGGTTTTCACGAAATTCCTCCACCTTTCAATGCAAACTATGTGCCTCAGCCTCAGGAGAAAACTGACAACTCAGTAGACTTAGAGGACCTACCTGAACCGACACCTGAGCCTCAAGTTGAAAACACACCTAAGGTGACTGACTCTACGGTCAAGGTCAAGAAAGTGAAATTTGTGTCTTCCTCCAGTGAAACACCTGCAGGAAAACAGAAAATTTCATGGGCTGACCAGGTCGAAGAGACAGACACTGTAGATGTACCAAAGGTAATAGACACTAGTGAGACACCTAGATCTAAGGGACCAACCAAAAAGTCCATGGATAAGATGTCTTGCTTTAGATGTCACGAGAAAGGGCACGTTGCTTCTCACTGTCCAAATAGGAAAGCTGATGTTACCCCTAAGACAGTGAACCCAACACCTGTTAAGCCCTCACCAACTGTGGCGAGCACGAGTAGTTCTCAGAGTACCGAGAAAACTGTGCAGGCCGCACCAAAATCTGTTGTGAAACAAACACCGGTTAAGGTTGGACCAAAAGAAGTGGTTAGGACAAATTCACCGAATCGTGTCATTACTCAATCTAGGTCAGCACCTCAACAAGTCTATAGGAGCACAACACCTAGCAGGTCACACACTCCAGTTAGGTCACATACTCCTGTTAGACAATATGTTCCGGTAAAAGCTCAGGGATCACAGTCTGAAATGCATTATAATAAGACTTATTCTAGAGCACCACAACAAATGCCTACTCAAAGGCAAAGAGTGAATCTAAATCACTCGGCACCACAACAGAATTCAGTTCAAAGGCCCAAGTCACCTGAAAGGCGAGATGGGTACTTGAAAGAGTTCAAGTATGTGGACGAGAATGGTATTACCAAGTCAGTCATGGCTTGGGTTCCCCGTGATAACTAACCTATTTTTCTTTCATGTGCAGGAGATAACTACCGGTCCAAACAACAAGTGGTTCGTCGACAGTGGTTGCTCCAGGCATATGACGGGGGAAAGAAGTCTTCTCACAGACTTCAAGGGGGGTAATAGGGGATTTGTATCATTCGCTGGCAACAAAGGAGGGAATATCACTGGAACTGGAGAAGTCACTAATGGGACGATTACATTGGATCAAGTTTATCACGTTGATAAACTGGTTCATAATCTCATTAGTGTATCTCAAATCTGTGATAAGAAGAACTCGGTGTTATTTACTGACACTGAGGCGTTAGTGCTAAAGCCGGGATTCAAGATACCTGAAGATTGGATATTGATGCGGGCTCCAAGGAAGAATGACTTGTACATGCTCGACATGAACAAGCCAGATAATTCGATGGGTCCGATCTGCTTACTATCAAAAGCTTCGGAGACGGAATCGGTTTTGTGGCACAGACGCATGGCTCACTTGCACCTAAGGAAAATGAACTACATAACGAAGAATGGTTTGGTGCAAGGTGTGCCTCTGAAGAGCTTTCAATTTGAAGACAAGTGTCTACCGTGCATGAAGGGCAAGCAACATAAAAAGACACACAAGTCCAAGAAGCTGAATTCCATAACCTCGACATTCGATTTGTTGCATATGGACCTTTTCGGCCCAATCAACAAAAGGAGTATTGGAGGTAGTTGGTTTTGCTTAGTTATCACTGACGATTACTCACGGTTTTCTTGGGTTTTCTTTTTAGGTACGAAGGACGAGACGGCTACAAAGCTCATCGGGTTCTTAGACCAAGTGGAGAATTCCTACGGAACAAGGGTTAAAAATATACGTAGTGATAATGGGACTGAATTTAAAAACTCTGTAATTGGTGTATATTGCCTATCAAAGGGCATCGTGCATCAATTCAGTGCACCATATGAACCTCAACAGAATGGGGTGGCCGAACGTAAAAACAGAACATTGATTGAGGCTGCAAGGACTATGCTTTCGGATTCAAAGCTTCCTACCATGTTTTGGGGGGAGGCAGTGAATACCGCGTGCCATATTTTAAATAGAGTCCTTACAGTCAAATCATTGAACAAAACATGTTATGAAATTTTGAATAAAAGGCCACCTAACTTAACTGGATTCGAACCGTTTGGAGTACCATGCACACTTTTAAGAACAAAACATCAACCGAAGTTTGGTGAAAAGGCTGACGAAGGATACTTCCTAGGTTATGTGCCAAACTCACCAAACAAACGGGTTTTTAACAAAAGGAGTGGTACTGTGGAGATTGTGTATAATATTGAAGTCACAAGTTATACACATGAACCCCAAACTGGTCCGGAATGGATATTTGACTATGATAAGTTATTTGAGTCATTTAACATTCCTTTGGATGAAACTGCAGGTACTATCGAAAAAGACATGGCGACGTTGCACCTAAATGACGATGGCCAAATCTTTCCAAGGACCACGTTCGAATCTACGTCCGAGCCTACTGCGACTGTAGATGGATCTCCAGAAGTTGCTGATCAAGAGGCACCTAACACTGAGAATCAGACTCAAGCTTCAAGTTCTAACTCTGAGGAAAACGTCCGTGAGGAGGAAAATGTAGAAGCTGAGCCTGTTCCCCCTTTAGGTGAAATAGGATCCAACTTAGGAGATAATCTAAGGGTTGATGAAATAGAGACCTCTAGGATTAACAAGAACCATCCAATAGATAGCATCATAGGAAATCCTAACGAGGGTGTGAAGACTCGGAGTAGTGTAAATAACAACACCGTGTTGTTGTCGATGATAAACGACTCCGAGGCATATCACACATGTCTTTATTCATGTTTCATATCGCAAGTAGAGCCTAAAAATGTGCAAATGGCACTTAAGGACAACTCCTGGGTTGAAGCGATGCAGGAAGAACTGTCACAATTTAGGAAACTAGAAGTGTGGGAGTTAGTTCCGTTACCTCGAGGGGAGATTGCAATAGGAACCAAATGGGTTTTTAAGTGCAAGCGAGACGATCGGGGTATAGTCACGCGCAACAAGGCAAGATTAGTTGTAAAGGGTTTCAACCAAGAGGAGGGAATCGATTACAATGAAGTGTTTGCACCTGTAGCAAGGTTAGAAGCAATTAGGTTGTTTTTAGCTTTTGCCTCCTTCAAGGGATTTAAAGTATATCAACTGGACGTTAAGAGTGCTTTCCTGTATGGGAAAGTGAAGGAGTTGGTGTATGTAGAACAACCGCCCGGGTTTACAGATCCTAAATATCCTGATAGAGTATATCGATTAGATAAGGCTCTTTATGGATTACATCAGGCACCTAGGGCATGGTATGAGACTCTATCCAACCATCTTTTAGAAAATGGCTTTGAGAGGGGTAGGATAGATAGTACTCTATTTGTGAAGAGAAAGGGAGATCATTTTATCTTGGTACAAGTGTACGTAGATGATATCATTTTTGGATCATCAGACGAACAGATGTGCAAAGATTTCGAGAAGGTTATGAAGTCGAAGTTCGAGATGAGTGCTATGGGGGAGTTGAATTTCTTTTTGGGGTTACAAGTTGACCAGAAGAAGGAAGGCATGTTTATCCATCAGACCAAGTATGTCTATGACATATTGGAACGGTTTGGGATGGAAGGAACAAAGTTGACTACCCACTTCAGCACGCCGATTCAAGTGAATCACAATCTCGGGCCGGGTACTGATAGTGATACAGATGTGGATCCGACTTTATATCGGGCCATGATTGGGTCACTTATGTATTTAACTGCTTCAAGACCTGATATTATGTTTGCTGTTTGTATTTGTGCTAGGTTTCAAGCGAATCCGAAGGAGATGCATATGAAAGCTGTGAAGCGGATTCTACGATACCTCAAGTCGAAACCGAAGCTGGGACTTTGGTATCACGCGGAGGGAGATCTAGAGTTGGAGGCCTTCACGGATTCAGACTACGGAGGATGCAGCTTGACGCGCAAATCAACGACTGGAGGTTGTCAGTTCCTCGGAGGGAGACTGGTATCCTGGCAATGCAAGAAACAAACATCGGTAGCCGTGTCAACGTGCGAGGCCGAGTATGTTGCTGCTGGTAGTTGCTGTTCACAGGTTCTGTGGATACAACAACAATTGCGGGATTACGGTTTGGCTTATACTCAAACTCCAATTAGGATAGACAATCAATCTACTATTGCGATAACAAATAATCCAGTTAAACACAGTAAAACAAAGCACATAGACATAAGGCATCATTTTATTCGTGATTGTGCTGAAAAGAATTTGATCAAACTGGTAAAGGTGGCAACTGAAGATAATAATGCTGATTTATTTACCAAAGCGTTTGATAAGTCACGATTTGAGTATTTAATTCAACTTAATGGAATGCGCAACCCAGAGTAAATTGACCTTAGTAGTATTTTATTTCCTTTTATAGTTGTTATATTTCTTTCTTTTTAGTGTAGTCTGCTAATTTAGGAAAGTTTCTAATTTAGGAAAGTTTCTATTTTTAGTAAGTTTCTATTTTTAGTAAGTTAGTAGATTAGCCTAGTTTACTGCTTTTTGCTATGAAAAACAAAAGAAAAAAGAGAGAAAATTACAAAAATACAAAAAAAAAGAGAATATCGGAAAAGGAGTTAAGTCTTAGATACATAGGTTCAAAGTGACGAAAATTAGCACCGTCGTTACAGACTCTAAGTGTTTAGGCTTTCACTCATAATGCAACTAAATCCTAAGTGTTATACTTTATTTAGTTTGATGTGTTGGTAGGCATAATACATATAGGGTATCTAAAGGCTAATAAAATATTCTAGAAAAAGTCAAACGTGTCACTAGCTTAGATGTATGACCAATCGGTCTTAATTTTTATGTACAAGACATACAAACATTGAGTCTAAATGAGGTATGCAAACTTTCTGGGGATGTATAGCAACATCAAATACGTCTGAAAATGGAAAGAATAGAAATATCATGAAAAACTGAGAGTCGAAAACATGCAACTCTGTTGTACGTAAGTACAGACCTGTTGTCTCTGTTTAGATTCGGGTTAGCAGACATGTCGCTTTGTTGTACGTCAGTACAGACCTGTCACCGCTATCTGCTAACTTTAAAGTTAAACCTTAAGTCGAACTAAGACACTTTGTTGTATGAGAATACAGACCTGTGTCCGATGTTTGTCTTTTAAAGAAAGTTTGCAAATACCAACAAGTTAGAATTTTGTCTGTGTGCCTTGATCATAAAAGTATGTCTATGTCTGAGTCACGTAAGATAATTTCCTGATAAATAAAAAGGCCAAGGGATATTCCGAAATGTAGAGTGTTTAACAGGGTAAAATACCAACAATCGGCTAAGTGGGTATGTCACGACAAACAATCAAAGGAATTCAAAAAATTCCTAAGTGTGAAAGTTTAAGTACTGAAAGTTAGTATCGGACATCGCTATCTGATTGAACCTTTCTTAGACTATACTCACCAAAAATATGTTGTTTGGTATTTAGCTTAGCTTGTAAATTTACTTTTATAACTTAAGTCTAGATTAAATTTTTTAGTCAAAATTTTATTTTATTTTAATTTTATTTTTACCTTAGCTTATTTTATTTTATTTTATTTTAGTTTAGTTTAATTTTTACTTAGGTAAAAGGTCAAAAGTTACTGAGGGTGCATTCAAAGTTGAATAAAATATACAATGCGTGAAATATCTGAGCTTAGGGTAAAAGATTTGGCATAGTTTATCTGGTTACACTACACAGTAGAAAATAGTTGGAAAAAGTTGAAATTATTTCAAAATTTCTGAAATTTTTCTAAGTGTTGGAAATTTCGAATCTAAGACAGACTCGAATGTGAGATACTTCGAATCTGTCAGTAGACTCGAAATTGCATAGACTCGAAGGTAGTTAGTATATATAGGTCAATAGTGAAGTCATTTATTACTTTACTGTTGTCGAATCTGATTTCTCGAATCTGTTCTGGCGATCTCGAATCTAATCTCGAGTCTATCGTATTTCCACTAAACGACATTTCGTCGATTCTAAAGCTTTTGTGGTCGATTCTACTTTCAAATCTAGGTATAAGCAACATGATTGTACAAGATTTTGGTGGTTTAATACACAAATTTGGGCTTAAACATCACATTTTGATGTTCTATTGGTCAAAATAAGGTTTTTGCAAAATTACCAAGTTTGGACTAATAAAAGATCAAATTAAAAGCATAAATCTATAATTAGAACCTAGTTGAACTAATGTATGTGATTTGCTACGTTCAAAATGGTTAAAATTGTGGGTTTTTGTTGAAATAAAGGCCGACGGGACTTCGAATCTGATAATGGACATTCGATTCTGATCATGGGTTTCTCGAATCTATCAATAGATTCGAGATGACCAGATATTCGAATCTGTCCATCAGACTCGAATAGGGTATACTCGAATCTGTCCATTAGACTCGAAAAGAGAGACTTCGAATCTGTACTTTGTTTAATTTGTTTAATTTAAATTTTATTAAACTTGTGGAAATTTAATTGTGTTAGATTTTGTATTTAACAAAGTACAAAATAAAGCAAATTTAAATTTAAACAAGTTAATTGATTTTTAATGACTCTAACATTTTATCTTACTGTGCAGATATGGCAGCTCGTGCATTCGTCCCTAAACATAACATGGTTCTTAATCCAGATAATCATATCCCTGAGGCGCAGGGTTTTCGTGAAGTGTTGGACTTCTTAGCTGAATCCAGAATTAGCTACGCTTTGTTTCAGAACATTCCGATTGTAATCTCATATGTGCGGCAATTCTATGATCATTTACAAGTTGACTGCTCTGTCACCCCGACAGTGCTGAGAACAAGGATCGCAGGGCAACCGTTGGTATTCTCTGCCGATATGCTGCGTCAAGTGTTGCAACTAGGATCTGAGGAAGAGGAGTCTGGGCCTATTGACTTTCCACTAAGTATTAGGCAAGCGGCTTTTCAACGAATGGGTTACAGTCTAGATGTAACAAAGTCGTCATATATGAAGAGTGGCCTGATTGGGCAATGGCGTTTCTTGGTCCATGTCTTCAAGGTCTGTTTTGCACCGAAGAAAGCTGGATTTGATTACATTGTATCAAAAATCCAATCAGCAATGATCGCGATGGTGTACAATAAGAAGTTTAGTTTCTCGCAGCTGATTTTCTCAGAATTTATTCATCAAATCACGGCTCCTGAGAGAGAAAGGTTCCTTTTGTATCCGAGGTTCGTGATGATGTTGATACGCCACTTTTTGCCAAGTCTGCCACAATCGAATGATTCTTTGAGCGTAAATGTAATGGAAAAACGCATATTTGCTGATTGTTCCTCACACCGAGGAAGATTGGCTGTTCCTACTGCTCGTCCGTTGTTTGGAGCTATCTTAGACAGGAACTTTGTGGCACCTGATAATGCCAACTGGGCATGTGAAATAGAAGTTCACCAGCAACAGCAACAGCAACAGCAACCGCATCAGCAACCGCATCAGACTCGTGTTCGTCCACGTGATCCAAGGCGAAGACAAAGAGATACTGCAAGTCAGTCTCAGGTGTCTAGGCCTTCTTCGAGTCAGCAACCAGAGGTACAGGAAGCAGGGCCTTCAAGTGCCGTTCCAGAATCCGAGCAGATTGCTCAAACATTGGAGGAAATATGGGCATCTGGTCCACATGCCAATGAAGATGTTGCAGCAGCGTTAGTAGATGAGCTGCTTAGTCCCCCGGTAGATACAGATGATATATTCAGAGATGTTGATGAATATGGGCCAGAGCAGACTGGCAATGATGAGTCATCATCCGCTACAGAATCAGAAGACCTGGAGGATATCGAAGTTGAAGCTCCAGAATCTGTTCAAATTGGAACTTACGGTTCACGTTTGATCATCAATGAAGGTGGTTCGAGAAGGCGAGAGGCCAGGGAATCTGAAGATTCGGATTTTGAAGAAGAAGATGATGCTCCACTAATGACGAGGCAAAGGGCCAAACGTCATCGGTTCATGCAAGGGTCTTCCTCTGCATCCGCCAGTCAATCAGACGTTCCCCAAACCCAACCTCAAACCACAGCTCCACCATCACCACCACCTCAACCTCATGAGCCATATATTCCACCATCATTCAACCCTTCTCCCATTCAGTCCATTCCATCCACATCTACCGCCTATGCTGAAAATCAACGGTTTCTTCAACTCAAATCTCGAGTGGATTTCCAACATGTCCAAATCCTGAGCCTAACAAAGGCAATAGGTGAAATTCAGGCACATAATGCAAATTTAGATAAAGAAAATGCTGAATTGAAGAAGACAGTTGAAACAATCCAAGAGGAGAATATTGAGCTAAAAACATTCGTCTGTGACCAGGCCGCCGAGTTAAGATCGATGCGCTCCCTCATTGAGCAGTTAATGAAAAACCTTCAGGCTCAGGGGGAGACGTCGTGTCGAGATCAAGAAGTACAGAGGCGGAGGGACGATGATGAAGATGATAACCAAGGCAATGATCCCAGCTCTCAAAGACAGGATGAGCCAGTAGATTTTTCTACTGCTCAGGCTGCTCAATCTCAGGGGGAGCCAAGTCAAGCAGAAGGTGAAAGAGGAGAAGCTAGTTCTTCAAGGAATTTAGATAGCGACATGATCGATGCGCTAAAAGATATTGAAGAAGAGCTGATGGAGTTTGATTTTGAAGATGAAATGGAAGAGTTGGAGGAAGGGGAATTTATTCCAGATGATGTTGTTGACTGGAAATCTGACGACGAAGTGATAGAGGACGAGGACGATGATGTTGATGAAGTCATAATCAATTCACAACCAGTCACTGAATTTTATGAGAGCTCAAATCATAATGTGATTGATATTGATTACATCAAGGTAGCCTCAGTCGAGGATAAAGAACTTGAGGAGGCTGAAAAAGAACCATCTAGAGCTGATTTAATAAATCTTTGGTTCAAGAAGGAAGAAAAGAAAGAACAGCTGAAGATGAAGAAGACGATGAGAATTCCAAGTGCCGGAAACTTCTCAGGAGGGATTATTAGCTGGTTCTTTGACAGAGAACTGCAGCTGTTTATTTTGAAGAGAAGGGATGGACTTCAATACTTGAGGCGGACATTGAAAGCGTTTAATTCTTTGCCCAAGATTGAAGTTAAAGAGTTAGCCTGGAAAGAACTGATCAATATTGGAAATGATCCCTACGCGAGCGTTATTGAAAGAATTATAAGGATAGAAGGGCGATCAGGCAAATTTGAGAGGCTTAAGCCGAGAACAGGCAAGAGGGTCGAGGATGGATCAAGAATAGATCCTCATACTGGAAGACTGTGGGCTAGAATGATCTATAAGCCGGTCAAATGCTTGAAAAGAGTGCCAATAAAGCCAATGCCACAAAATGTTTTGAGCAACATGAAGTGGTGGTACCTGGAGATTGATACTGCTGAAGCTATAATGGAGGATCAAGACGAGCAGGTAATTTTGAAGGTATACGACCCACTGCATTTGATAAACCTATCTAAGGACGACCTGAAGAAGCTTCACGATCAGCCTATATTCTTCACTGAACCATGGAGATCTGAAGCCAGGAAGTTCCAAAAGGTAGTTAAAGTTTGTATAGATGCAGGGTTATATGCAGGTAGTAGCGTCTATAGCTCTAGTACTTAAATTTGATATAATGTAAATAATTAGAAGCTATCGTCAAGGGGGAGTCTGTTGGTACACCCTGTGTGACGATAGCAGTCTAAACGATCTGCGTTATGATTTAAGTAATATTCTGAATATTAACAAGTGTTATTGATATATATGTTTAATATGTGTTTGTCGGTTATTGATTGTGTGTTTGAACTTGATGTACATATTACAAGAAGTTCAAACATAAAAGTCAAAGAGTATGTCAAGCATAAGTTAAAACATAAGTTTCATCACGTAAGTGTTTAAGTGTATAGGTTAGATTCGAATATGTAAAGGAAGACATTCGAATCTGTGATAGATTCGAATGTATCCTTAGATTCGAATAGGTTAGATTCGAATCTGTCAGATGGACAGATTCGAATGAGGCCTTAGGCCAGATTCGAGGTTGGCCCACAACAGACTCGAATCAGGGCCTATAATTAGGGATAGACTCGAATCATTAGCAGACCTTTGGCAGAATTCGTGAGGAATTAAGCAATAGGCGATCTCGAGTTTATCAGCTAGGTGAGTCCCGTTTCGGAGAGAATTAGTACGTAGGATCGTTCGTGTGTCGTTCGTTCAGCGTCTAATAGTCTCCGTGTTTCCGTTGGTTGAGAGTTGTCCGTCTGACCGTCAACGAGGATTCCGCACTCGTTAACGGATCCGCGTCTAGATAGATCTGTCAGTGGTAGACCTTACACTAAGGAGCAAGAGAGGGGTGGTTAGATGAGTTCGGATTCTGAAAGAACATTATCAAATATAGTTGAAGGAGGAAATGAGGGTGCTGATAATGATGATGATGATGATGAGGGCAATGATGATAATTTGGGTGGTGCTGCTTTGATAGAAATTTCTCAACCCCAAATTGATATTGTTGAGATTGCAAGGCTCAGCGTGAGGGAGATCCCAAACTTAGACAGCCGGGAATTAGCTACAACTGCTGTTAGCTCCCATATGGGAGTTAGCATTGAAATAGCTAGTACCCCACTAGCTTCTGCACACCCCACCAGCTACTCACCTTCTTCCCAACAAGAAGGTGTTTCATTTTCACACCGGGAGATTACACATGATCTAACCTTAAATCCTTTGGATTTTATGGATATTGAATATAGTACACAGCTGCCCGAGTGTACAATTTTTCCTGCACAAGTAGAAGATACTATACACTCTAGGACACTTGAGTCGACTTCATTTGTTGAAGTAAGTGCAGAAGGACTTTGTGTCCCTGCCGGAAAAACTATAATGTCGGAAGCATTTGTTTCTCCGTGACTTGAAGTAGTTGGAAGTCCGGTCAGAGCTACCACTTTGCCAACTCTGAGCACTGGCCACACAGAATTACTTTTTACAAGTTCTACTGTTGTTTCAAATGGAAGTCTAAGTGACCCAGTGGTTAGAATGTCACCCTTTATTACAGAAGAGAAACTAAATGAAGCCATTGGTAGTGTTACCGCACAGATGTCCAGTCAATATTCAGAGATGATGGCGCAAATGGTTAATATTCAAAAGTTGTTGAAAGGAAAATTTATTGCTGAAGGTTTTCAAGACAAAGATCCACAACAATCCATTGCCAAACTTAGATTTTTTGGTTTTGATCAGTTCGGTGAGATGAGGGAAAGGATGATTGGCTTAGAGTCTTCTGTTATCAGTGCTTTGGGAGTAATGTCAGAAAGAACATCAATTGTTGAGCAAACATGCAAAGCTCAAGCTTCAGCTCCGAAGCGTAAGCATGATGAGCATGACGATGACTCCGATGATGCTCCTCATGAGGGGGAGAAGAGGAGGAAGCTTGGAGAGACTGAAGCAGTGTTGCCAATTGTTGCTTTTACTGAAAAAGAGACAAGAGGAGAAAAGGTTGGAGAAGCTGGAGGTTCAACTGACAAACCTATTGATGTTCAGAGTGAGCTGGGATTGATTCTATATGAAGATGTTCCAGTTCCTCTAAGTATTCAATCAGGAATATAAAATTTTCAAGAATATGATGATTCTGACAATGATGCAGAAGGTCATGCTTTAATGATTTAGGGGACCGAAAAGGAAATTTCTGATGATGACGATGTGTTTGACTTGAATGATATATCTTTAAGAGCAGAAAGGTTAGAGGAGGAGGAAGATCTGGTTCAAGAAATTTTGAAGGATGATGTACTGATACCAACGGTTGAAAAGACCGAGGTGATGGTTACAATCAATGAAGAATTGAATCCCTTTCCAATTGAAAATGTGATGCCTCCTACAATGAAAGAGCTGAATGAAGTGAATCTCAAAGACAACATCAATTAAGGTTTGCAGTTCAGGAAGTAGTCCAGAAAGAAATAAATGACATGCTAACACTGCTAAATGAAGATGAAGTGAGAAAGAAAAAGATCAAAGTGTTGGATTTATCAGCGAAACAAACTGCTGAGTACATCAGAAAGAGAAATAAGCTTCCATTCTTAGAAGATCATCTTGAGAAGAAGATATTTTGTAAGAAGCAAGCACCATGTATGTTCTTGAAGTTGTTCAGAGTGTTGGAGCCGAACATGCCGAATTTAGCAAACTATGCTCTTTTCTGCAAAATAAGACTCAACCAATTGAGAAGGTTAGAAGTGAGTTCAGAATTGTGGATTTGGTAAAGATTGAAAAAGATACGTTTGTGAAAGTATTTTATCCAACATTCACGGTGACCAGAACAGATGGGAATACATATGTTTTCACCGAGGCAGACATGTTTAACATGAATTTGGTGGATATAGAAGATTTGTTTGATGAGCTCTGCAGAAACAAAAGAGATGAACATTGTAGATTTGCACTGAAGACATTGTTTCACTTTATGCACACCAAACTAGTGCTCATGTTTGTGCAAGATCTTCAGATCGGTGTCGAGCGTGAAATGAGGAAGATAAACATAACTGCACCAAATATGTAACAACCTAGCTTTTACTTGAACTTAATTGTCTGATTTTGAGCCAATAATGTAATTTTATTAGATTATTTGATTTGTAATTTAATTAAGTAACGAAAAAAATTTAATTAAATTAATGTTATAAAGTATCAAGATGATCAAAGTTAAAAGAAATGTGTTATACAGGGGTTAAATTACAAATATAGTAAAGATTGAATACATAAACCCAAATAATGGAATTAAATGTCCATTATCACACTTAAAGAAAATTGAATTACTCTCTCTCTTTTCTCTCATCTACGGTACCTTCACCAAATTGATCAAAGGGTTCATAAATTGTGTAATTAATTGAAGATTTGAAGTCAAGTGAAGGTTACAAACATCATTAAACATCATCAATCAAGAACATTCAAGGTAATATTTAGATTAATTTCGAAATTATATGAGTTTTGGTTCGGTTTTGTTAAAAACCAAAAATTAGAGATTATAAACATGAAATTTGTATTGCATGTATGAATTTTTAGTAGATAATGATGAGTTTAAGTATATAGAAGTCATAGAAACAAAAATCGTGGGTTGGATCATCCAATTAAAATGAAAATCTGAATTATTGATAAAGATTGTGTTCTTGACAAAAATATTGAATTTTGGACGATTTTGGGTAAATTAATAATGTTTATGATAGGGAAAATTGTATAAAAACAACCTATATATGATAATATAACATTGGATTACATTGCATGTTAATAAAAATGTATTTTGTGAATTTTTGGTAAAAATCCGAATGAACACAAGATGAACACCAAGAACAAACCTGGAAAATTTCTAAGTACAGGATCCGAATTCGGATGAGACCGAATTCGGATGAAATCCAATTCGGATCCCGTCTCGGATGTTTGTTTTGAATGAAAGATGAATTTAACTTTGGATGTGAAGTGATCCGAACTCGGATAACCCGAGTTCGGATGGTTGAATTCATTCTGGAAGCTCAATTCGGATGATGCCTTCGGATGGTCCGAATTCGGACAGACCAGATCGGATGATCCGAATCCAGATGGTCCGAATCCAGATGGTCCGAATCCGATTGCCAAATCCGGATGTCTATTTTGATATTTTAAATAAATAAAGGATTATAATGATTAAAGATCAATAAAGCAACATGATATATATATATATATATATATATATATATATATATATATATATATATATATATATATATATATATATATATATATATTTATATATATCTTTTAATAATTCAAAGAAACAAAGAAAATGAAAAATGATTGATGAGTTATCAGTTATCAGAATCAGATCAAATAAAGATTTTAAAGCTAAAAGCTAATGATATTGTTATGATATAATTCTGGACAGGTTCAGATAAATTCTGAACAAAGAACAAAAGATTAAAGATATTGACAATGGGTCAAAGATTTGAAAAGAAAAGCCAGAGCCCAGAAAGACATGACTAAAGATAAAAACCTGAGGTAACTCAGGTGGTGGATTTTAATCTGCTTGATAAAGAGCACAGAACAAGTGAGTTATAGATATTCAGTTTTGCATGCTAGACTTCCGGTTGAGAAATATTGTTGATGATAGATTATTTGACATTCATACATGCTCAGCTGGATTGTGACCTGTGCACACCATGGTTCGGTGATGCCCTGTGGATCATGAAAGCTATTTGACTTATCATTTCGCATGACATTTTACTTACTGTTCATTTCAGATATTGCTATGAAATTATTGCTATTGTGACTTTGATGACTTATACTTTCATTATTGCTCGCATCTTTGACATATTGATTCAGCTTAGCATGATTAGCTTTGATGGTCTATTGTTCTAGACCATGCTACTTCACCAGTTGTATTGAACTTAGTATACACACTCCGATGTTCCCCCATGTTGACCGCTGGTAGCTAGCCCAACATAAGCAGATAGCTTCCACTAAAAAGTGTGTGCGTGGCGTGGACATCATACTATTCTATGACTACTATGTCTCAATCATGAGTGGCTGTAGCGGCAGTCAAGACATATCACGCTAGACCCATGATCCGCTTGATTAATGCATGTAATCTGAAAATCTATATTCTCACTAAGCTTTGCTTACATATGTTGTTTACACTTTTTACAGGGAAAGATAAAGGAAAGTCACCTGCTGGACCTAGTTCTTAGGTCTTACAAGATCAAGATTGAAGTTTTCTATAAACCACTACTCAACAAACCCTTCGGTACTGATTGGCAGATGATAACTGTGGTGATCTGGGTAGACTTGATTTGGTTATATGATGACATTTATTAGATTAGTCTAGTACCTTTTATAAGTTTAATTTGAAAACTGTAATTTGCACTAAAACTGTATTAAACTTAATCCTAATATTTTGTACTTGTAATTTGAAATTCCTCAACATAATTGCTCTATCTTAGTTATGATTGATATCGTGTTGTAAGATGTGGGACCTTGACTCTGACGACTGCCCCGTAAGAGATGGTCTTCACAGGATGGTATCAGAGCCCATAGTTTAAGTGAATCAAGTATTACGTGAGTCATACTTGGTCTCAAACTGAAGCAATACATATGTATCAATCATTTACATGGTTTGAACTGAGATAGGATGTACAGACTGTTAGGATGGGAATAAGGGTACATAGATCTAAGTCTATAAACTGATAGTTAAATGATTTTAATTTTCAGTAAAGATATCAGGATCAGGTGACATTCCCAACAACATGACACCCCAACTAATGTTTAAAATAGTATAACAACTATTAGCCCAACACTCAGAACAACAAAACATGACTTTGCAAGAACAGCTTCAGGCTAGAGATGAGGCTGAAGCAAAAAGACGTGCTGATAAAAAGAATACGAGAAAAGATACACAAATCCAGAATGATGAATCTGATTCTGATAACTCAAACCCCAATGCCCAAATTGAGCAGCCGAAAGGCTGTAAGTTTAAAGATTTCAAAGCAAGCGGTGCCCTGAACTTTGAGGGTAAAGTCAACCCAATACAGGCGATGGATTGGATAAGCCATACTAAAGAAATCTTCAGGATATCTGACTGCTTAGAATCCAAGAAAGTGAGGTATGCTTCTGCTTTATTCGTTGGCGCTGCCCGTGCCTGGTGGAAAACCCAGAGAAGTATTTATGGCGAGGAGGTCATACAAACTCTAGAATGGGACCAGTTCCTCGATATGTTTAATGCGAAATATTGTCTAGTTGACCAACGAGACAAAATGGAGGTTCAATTGATGCAGCTAACCTAAGGAACCAAGATTGTAGATGAGTACGAACATGAATTCTCGCGACTCTATGGCTATTCCTCGTATCAAGTAGCCACTAAAGAAAGAAAGATGAATCGATTTTGTGGATGGCTTAACCATAGATACAGACACCCAATGAGTGCGATAAAGTATAAATCTTATCTGGAAATGGTTGAAGCGGCAAGGCAGATTGAGAAAGTTTATCTAGAGTACGGCGATCAACTCTATGCTCCATCAACTATCCCGACATGTCCTTCTCCTCCAAAGAAGTAGAGATTCGGCAGATTCTTCAAGCCAAACAAATCTCAGTCCCATCAACCTCAACAATCCCAGCAATTTAGTTCGCCACAGAAAGCTCAAGCCTACTCACTTACAAATGAACCACGATTATACAAAAGATGCAGAAATTCGCATATGGGATTGTGTAATCCGGACGACGTCACCTGCTATGTATTTAGTAGGATCGGCCATAGTAGTGAAGACTGCCCCCAGCGTGGTCTTGGATGTGCTAAATGTGGAAAGCGTGGACACTTCATGTATCAGTGTCATAGTGGACATCGAGGCCAATCGCAATCATCAGCTGGAGGTTCTACAATGAAAATTCAGCCGCAACTCCAACTGCAAGGACCTGCGCATTGTAGATAACAGCGGAGGAAGCGAAAGAAACCCCTGATGTGGTCACCTGTATGTTCTTACTAAATTCAATACCTGCGCGCGTACTATTCGATTCCGATGCTAGTCGTTCATACATCTCGACTGCTTTTTGCTCAAAGATTGTCTAAGTTTCCTTCGAGGCTTCCTGTCATACTTGATATTGAGACGCCCAGTAACAATTATGTTATGGTTGATTCTGTTTACCGAAATTACACTTTACTCGTCAACAATATCGTGTTCAACCTCGATCTTATCCCGATTCCATTAAAAGAGTTCGACGTCATCATCGGCATGGATTGGCTAACGAATAATGAAGCTACGATTGTCTGCAACTGGGCCGAATCATCCGAATCATGTCTTCAGATGGCCGAGTGCTAGAAATTAAAGGTGAGAAGCGAAAAGGTGCTCACTGCTTCATTTCTGTTGAGAAAGCGCGTAAATATCTGTCTAAGGGTCATGAATCCAATCTGTGTTATGTCTCGCCTGAAACTGTCTCTGAAGATAACAAGAAATCCATTTCTGCTATCCCGATAGTCTGTGAATTCCAAGATGTATTCCATGAAGATATATCTGGAGTGCCACCGGAACGTCAAGTTGAGTTTGGAATTGACTTAGTTCCTGGTGCGGCTCCAATTGCTAAAGCACCCTACAGACTTGCGCCTGCAGAAATGCATGAAATGGCAATGCAATTGCAAGATCTGTTAGAATAGGGATTTATCCGACCTAGTTCATCTCCGTGGGGTGCACCTGTCTTGTTCGTAAAGAAGAAAGACGTAACTCTCCGTATGTGCATCGACTATCTTGAGTTGAACAAAGTCACCATCAACAACAAATATCTTATGCCCAAAATCGATGATTTATTTGATCAGCTACAAGGAGCCAACTACTTCTCCAAAATTGATCTTCGTTCTGGGTATCATCAGCTGAAAGTTAAAGATGAGGATATTCCAAAGACAGTCTTCCGAACAAGATATGGTCGTTACAAATTTCTCGTAATGCCTTTCGGTTTAACTAATGCACCAGCGGCATTCATGGATCTCATGAATCGCGTGTGCAGGCATCCAACAACAAGAAACTATAAAGAATTCAAGGTAAAATCTATTTAAATTTCAATATATTATGAGTTTGGTTTGGTTTTTGTGAAAAACCGAAACCTAAGATTATATCATGAAATTTGTTGTTGCATGTTAATAAAAATGATTAATAATCATATATTGAAGTCATTAGATGTCATAGAAACAAAAATCGTGGGTTGGATCATCCAAATAAAGGAGAAATCCGAATTTTTGTAAAAATTTGTGTTCTTGACAAAAAGTGCCTATTTTGGACGATTTTGACCAAACAATTGTGTTAATGATAGGGAAAAAAGTGTAAAAACATCCTAATAATGATTATATAACTTATTTATAAACTGCATGTTCATAAAAATGTATTTAGAGAGTGTTTGGTAAAAATCCGTATGCATAAAAACTGGAACTGCAAGAACAATTTCTAGAAAAATTCTAAGTCTTGGGATCCGAATTCGGATGATGAACCTATTTCGGACCTGCTTCGGATTAAAGTTGAGTCGAATTTGGACGGCTCGGTCCGGATACCCAATTCGGATGTGTTGTCCGGGTGGTCCGAATTCGGACAGCCCAATTCGGATGACGTAGTTCGGTCCGAATCCGGATGCCCAATTCGAATGCTTTAAAATAATAAGACCCATGATATATATATCTATTGAGAATTCAAAGAAACAAAGAAAATGAAAAATGATTAATGAGTTATCAGTCATCAAAATCAGATCAAATAAAGATTTTAAAGATAAAAGCTAATGATATTGCTATGATATAATTCTGGACAGGTTCAGATAAATTTTGAACAAAGAACAAAAGATTAAAGATATTGACAATGGGTCAAAGTTTTGAAAAGAAAAGCCAGAGCCCAGAAAGACATGATTAAAGATAAAATCCTGAGGTAACTCAGGTAGTGGATTTTAATCTGCTTGATATAGACCACAGAACCAGTGAGTCATAGATATTCAGTTTTGCATGCGAGACTTCCGGTTGAGACATATTGTTGATGATAGATTATTTGACGTTCATACATGCTCAGCTGGATTGTGACCTGTGCACACCATGATTCGGTGATGCCCTGTGGATCCTGATAGCTATTTGACTTATCATTTCGCATGACATTGTTGTAATATCCTAATATTAAATTATTGTAATTGAGGTATAATCAGTTGAATTGTCGAATTTTGTAATTTAAGTTGGATTATGAAAGTTGGTACTGAATTTGGAATTAAATTATGAAGTTGGTCGTTTTATTCAGAAATTGATAATTTCAATTTATTAAGTTAATATAATTATTATTAAGTGGTTGAAAGGATAAAATAACGATTTAATCCTTATTTAATGGAATTTAAGAATTTGGTTGCTATTTTAAGGAATTAAGAAAGTTTTAGAATTTCTAGTTTTAATTATTTAAGTATGATGATTATAAAGAAAGTTTGAAAGTTGAGGGGTTGAATGTGTCAAAAGTTGAAAGTGGGAACTTAAAAGACTTAAGCCTTTCATTTTAGCACATTCATCTCTCTCTCTACCTTCTCTCTAAAAGAAAGAAACTCACGGTTCTTTCATCGTCAAATCAAGAAACAAAGAAAACATCAAATTAAAGGCTGAAAATTCAGATTCAAGTTGCTAAGGAGAAGCTATAACCACTACAACAAACGATTTAAGGTAAATATCTCTCAAAAATTTCGAAATTAAGGGTTTATGGTTTAGTTTTGGATGAAAATCGAATCTGAGATTGAGGATTCAAAATGTTGATGCATGTCAAATATTTTGATGGGTTTGTGTAAATCTAGTGTTGTAGAAGTTACGTACAAATTTTTGGGTCCTAAATCAAGTTATAAGTATGATTGTAAAAATTTACAAGTATGTGTACTGTGCATTTACATGGTACCGAGACAAGTTTGGAGGTACCGAAACCTTTAAGGTTTCGGTACATATACCGAAACCCTCTACCGAAACCCATATTAGTGAAACTTGGAGGTACCGAAACCTTAAGGTTTCGATACATGATACTTAAACTCACATAGTACAGAAACCCACACCACTGAAACCTTTATGTACCGAAACCATCACGTGTACCAAAACACTCTAAAAGTTTCGGTATAATGAAACCTACCGAGACTACAAAAGGTTTCGGTACATACTACTGAAACTTTTTACTAAAACCTTGATGGTGAAACTTTTTAGTGAAACCTTTGATAGTGAAACTTTTTAGTGAAACCTTTGATAGTGAAACCTTTGATGGTTAAACGTTTTAGTGAAACGTTGATAGTGAAACTTTTTAGTGAAACCTTTGATGGTGAAACTCTTATTTAGTGAAACCCACAAGCATGTACCGAAACTCTGATAGTTTCGGTAGGGTATCGAAACTTATAAGTGATGTACCGAAGCCTTGAAGGTTTCGGTATTTTCTTTTTTACCAAAACAGTACATTAAAATATATAAATATCATCTCGGATGGGTTTGATTGGGGAAAATAAAATAGAAACAGTCGGACATTTTTAATTCAGTTATATATAAGGCTAAATTCTGGACATTTTGGCAATACCAGAAATTTAAGATTAAACAATAATTTTCGGATCACAATTTCGAAGGATTTACGCATTAATGGGAGAAACTTGATGGGACTTATTATTAAATAAGTTATTTAAGGGATTAATTGGGAATAATAAAACAATCAAATAAGAGTTTCGGATGTCGGTTTCGAATGTTTTGACCCTTTAATTGTAGAAACTCAATTCTCAGTTGATAATGAGCATATGTATGATATGTTTTATTTATGGAAATGTAACAGGTTCGTTGTGGTGTTGTTTAACCCACAGTGGGGTACTTTGTGGATCCGCTTAAAAGCACGAGGAGAAATAATATTGATTAAAGTTTAATAACGCACCCACAGTGAGTACATATGATTTCGCATGTTTATATCTACTTTATGTTAGCTATTGTCTGCTAAGACATGTTGCTTCATTATCGTTTGGAATTCTACTAACTTGCGTAGATTTAGATGCACATTCATTCTTGTAGCATGTCCATTCTTTTTGTGCATCTAACGATGGACCGGCGGGTCGCATCTGTTACTCCGATGTTACTGCGCTATATGACCCGGAGTTGATCCCTTCGAGGTTCTGGTAGGCAGTAAGTCATCCCCAATGTTATGTCTGTCGCAGATGGTTGGTGGATATACCGAGCTTTGGGCTCGTAGGAGCGACGACTCATGTGTGTCATACTTTGTGTACATGGAGAGCGCACAACGTGTGTCGTCAGTGTACTCTTGTGGGCTTCATAAAGATTTATAAAATGTGTAAATCTGTGTATTCACTAAGCATTTGCTAACCCCTCAGTTGTTGACACTTTTACAGGAAAAGGAAAATCAGCTGCGGGACCTTCTAGCTAGGTCAATATTTGAAGTTTGAAGAATATCTACTACTCAGCTTGGTAATTGGATAATGGGATTGTTATTAAAATATGTATTTGGGATGATGTAATGTTATTGAGTATGTAGACTTAGATTTGGTACCTTGTAGCACCGTAGGGTGTTTGACACAGTTGTATTACTTTATTTATGTATTTTAATGCTTCCACACTTTAATTAAGCTTTCAGATCATTATGTAATTATATGTTAGTGATTAATCCTGACTGTATTGTAATGGTGGTTATTGTGGCAAGGGTGTCACATGATATGGTATTAGAGCAGTAGTTTGAGATTCAAGTGTCCGTGAGGTCTTGGTCTCAAACATTAAGTGATGATATGTAGTGGTTTAAGTAATGATCTGAACTAAGATAGGTTATGATACAATATTCATAAGAAGTTGACGTTCATACGGGACAATGGGTGGTGTCTTTAAATAAATGACATGGTACTAAACGAGTTATATGTGTTATATTTCAGAACATGCCTGGAGGAGGAACGACACCCTAAGAAACAAGAGAAATGATGCTAGCCATGATGGCTGAACAAAATCAGATGATTCAAGATCAGTTTCGGGCTCGAGATGAGGCCGAAGCTAGGAGAAGAGAAGACAAGAGAAAGAATAAGGAAAAAGAGGGGGGCAATAATGATAAACAAGATGACAACACTAGGGCATCTAATAAACCCAAAGGTTGTCGATTCAAGGACTTTAAGGGAAATGGTGCTGTGGAGTTTAATGGACTGGGTGATGCTGTTGCTGCACTTGAATGGATAACAGCAACCGAACGAACATTCCAAATCAGCGACTGTGCTGAGAAGGACATGGTTCGGTATGCTACTGCTATGTTCACCAACGATGCGATTATGTGGTGGAATTCCATGGTTAACGCCTTAACCTTGGAAAAAGAGACTGTTATGACTTGGGCTGAGTTCACTGACTTATTCACTCAGCAGTATTGTCCGGATGATTAGCGCCAAAGACTGGAGGCAAAGTTTATGGCATTGATGCAGGGGACTAAGACTGTGTCCCAGTATGCTGTGGAATTCACGAGGCTAAGTTTGTTTGCGGTTCATCAAGTAGATACTGAAGAAAGGAAAGTAACCATGTTCGAGGCTGGTTTGGATATATAGATCAGAAGAGTTATGAGCAACGTGGCTACACTACTTTTGCTGGCTTACTTGAGGCTGCCAGAAATGTAGAACAGATTCTTATCATGTCTGGATATTTGATTGGGTCTACTGCCGCAACTTCTAATCCAACACAACCATCACCGCCGAAGCGCCAGCATGAGGGAGGATACTCGGGATCTTCTCGCTCGTCACAGTATTCACCTCAGCAATCTTATTGTCGACAATCTGGGTCATCTGGTCGTGCTCGTGCCTACTCAATCAATACCGAGCCGCGATATTGTAATAAGTGTCACTTGGAACACTTCGGCAAAATCACTAATGGACGCGCTTGCTTTTGCTGTGGAGAGTTGGGCCATTTTCAGAGTGAGTGTCCACGAAAAGTCGATGCTTGCCATAAGTGTGGAGTATGGGCGCACTATAGTACGAACTGTTGAAAGAATGCTCCAGCTGCTGCTCCATCTTCAACTCGATCATCTGGAGGATCTAGTGGTGGTTCAGTCAACCGCTGGAACCAGCCACAAAGGGTACCGACCCGTGCTTTTCAGATAACGGCAGAGGAGGCTAGGGAAAACTCGGAAGTGGTTACGGGTACGTTTATAGTTAACTCTTTACCTGCACGAGTGCTGTTTGATTCTGGTGCCAACCGTTCATTTGTATCTACCATGTTTGCACAGCGACTGTCGACGTCTGTGTCTAAGTTATCTGCTATACTTGATATTGAAACTGCTAGTAACACTCTAGTCAAAGTAGATCATGTATACCGTAACTGCACTTTAGTGATTGAAGATGTAGTCTTCAATCTGGACATGATTCCTATTGAATTCAGTGAGTTTGATGTAATAGTTAGGATGGATTGGTTGATATAAAATGAAGCCCACATAGTGTGTAAGAAACGTATGATCAAGATAACTACTCCGGAGGGGCGTGAGATCTGTATTTACGCGGATAGGAGAAGCGGGGATCTGTGTTTGTTAACCATTGCAAAATCCCGAAAGCTTGTTGCAAAGGGGTGTGACGCCTATCTGGCACATGCTATTGATGGGAAAGCTGAGAAGAAGACTTTGGCCGATGTGCCTGTTGTATCACAATTCCTGGATGTGTTTCCGGAAGACTTGTTTGGCGTGCCGCCTGAGAGACATGTGGAGTTTCGAATTGATATGATCCCTGGAGTTGCATAGGTAGCTCGTTCTCCGTATCGCCTTGCTCCTACCGAGATGCAAGAAATGATGAAACAACTCCAGGATTTGTTGGACAAGGGCTTCATTCGACCGAGTTCATCGCCGTGGTGAGCTCCGATATTATTTGTTAAGAAGAAGGATGGCACGATGAGAATGTGCATTGATTACCGGGAGCTGAATAAGTTGACAATTAAGAACAAGTATCTGCTGCCGAGGATAGATGATTTGTTTGATCAACTACATGGGGCAAGTGTTTTCTCCAAAATTGATTTGAGATCGGGGTACCATCAGTTGAAAGTTCGAGAGTAAGATGTGCCTAAAACAGCATTCAGAACTCGGTATGGGCATTATGAGTTTCTAGTAATGCCTTTTGGGTTAACCAACGCCCCAGCTGTTTTCATGGATTTGATGAATAGGGTTTGTAGACCGATGTTAGAAAAATCGGTAATTGTGTTTATTGACGACATTTTGGTATATTCCAAGTCTGAGGCCGAGCATGCTGTTCATCTAACAGAATTGTTGGAATTGTTAAGAAAGGAAAAGTTATACACCAAATTCTCAAAATGTAAGTTTTGGCTGCAACAGATTCAGTTTTTAGGTCATGTTATTTCGGGAGCTGGGATTTCTATAGATCCAGCTAAAGTAGAAACTATAAGAAACTGGGAGCCGCCTCATTCAGCTACGGAAGTTAGAAGTTTTCTTGGGTTGGCGGGCTACTATCAGTGGTTTATAAAGAATTTTTCTAACATTGCAGTTCCTTTGACTGCGTTAACAAAGAAGAATGCACCGTTTATTTGGGAAACTGTGCAGCAGGAGGCTTTCGAGGTCTTGAAGAAGACGCTAAGTGAAGCGCCGATACTTGCCCTACCTGTGGGTAATGAGGATTTTGTAGTATACACGGACGCATCGAGGTTGGGACTAGGCTCTGTACTGATGCAGCGTGGAAAAGTTATAGCATACGCCTCGAGACAGCTTAAGCAGCATGAGAAGAATTACTCAACTCATGATCTTGAGTTGACAGCTGTCACTTTTGCACTGAAATTGTGGAGACATTATCTGTATGGAACTAAGTGTCAACTCTATACAGATCATAAGAGTTTGAAGTATATCTTTAGTCAGAAGGAGCTTAATATGAGGCAGAGACGTTCGGTGGAACTTATAAAGGATTATGATTGTAAAATCCTTTATCATCCTGGTAAGGCTAACGTGGTAGCCGATGCTTTGAGTCGCAAAGCGTATGCTAAATATTATTGTTATATGATAACGACTTCAATGTTAACATCCCCTATTATTGATGATATCAAAGCCGCTCAAGAGGAACCCTTGAAAGACGAAAATGTTGGTACTGAGGATATAAGAGTACAAATTAAGATTATGGAAACTAGTGAATCGGGTTTGAAAGGAATTTATGGGAGAATCTGGGTGCCGAAGTTCGGTGGTATGAGAAGGCTGATCATTGAAGAAGCACATCAGTCTAAGTTTTCTGTACATCCTGGGAGTACAAAGATGTACAATGAGCTGAAAACAGACTTTTGGTGGCCCGGATTGAAGAAGGACATTGGATAGTATGTGGAGAAATGCAGGACTTGCCGGCTTGTGAAAGCCGAACACCAGCAACCATATGGCAGTCTGCAACCTCTTCCCATTCCGGAATGGAAGTGGGAACACATCACCATGGATTTTGTCACGAAATTGCCGAAGACTAGGTGTCAACACGATGCGATCTAGGTAATTGTGGATAGATTAACTAAGTCGGCACACTTAATTCCAATTAGAGAGAGTTACTCATTAGAGAAGTTGGCTCAGATTTATTTGGACGAGATTGTTTCTAGACATGGGGTGCCTAAGTCTATTGTATAGGATCGGGATAGCCGATTTACTTCGAACTTCTGGTCGGCTTTGCAAGAGGGATTGGGTACAAGGATTGCTATGAGTATAGTTTACCGTCCGCAAACCAATGGTCAAAGTGAAAGGACTATCCTGACACTTGAAGATATGATGCGGTCGTGTATATTGGATCTTGGTGGTAATTGGGACGATCATTTGCCACTGATAGAGTTCTCGTACAACAACAGTTATCACGCGACGATTAAGAAGGCACCTTTTGAGGCACTATATGGGAGAAGGTGTAGGACTCCTACTTGTTGGAGAGAAACTGGAAAAACACCCCGATTGCTGGGCCGGCATTGTTACAAGAGACAAAGGAGAATATATAGCTGATTAGACAGAATATGAAAGCGACCTAGGATCGTCAGAAAAGTTATTACGATAGAAGGCACAAAGCGATCAGTTTTGACGTAGACGATTGGGTTTATTTGAAGGTGTCACCTATGAGAGGTGTTACACATTTTGTTTAAAGAGGAAAGTTGGCTCCGAGATTCGTCAGACCATTCAGGATAATAGAGAAAGTTGGAAATCAGTTGTACCGTTTGGAGTTGCCTGAAGAAATGTCAGGCATACATCCGGTGTTTCATGTTGGGAATCTCAGGAAATCATTCACTACTGGCAATGAGGACTGGGCTGATCATACTGAGCTGCAGATTGATGAAAGGCTCCGATATGTGGAAGAGTCGGAGTGTGTGTTAGATTCCAAAGTAAAGAAGTTAAGAAGGAAAGAGATAGAGATGGTGCTTGTGCATTGGAAGCATCACAAAGGATCCAATCATACGTGGGAGACTAAGTCTGGAATGTTGAAAAAGGATCCACAACTGTTTGAAGCCAAGTAACTCCGAGGACGAAGTTTGAGCGTGGTGGAGCCCATGCTGTAACATACTAATATTAAATTATTATAATTGAGGTATAATCAGTTGAATTGTTGAATTTTGTAATTTAAGTTGGATTATGAAAGTTGGTACTGAATTTGGAATTAAATTATGAAGTTGGTTGTTTTATTTAGAAATTGATAATTTCAATTTATTAAGTTAATATAATTATTATTAAGTGGTTGAAAGGATAAAATAAAGATTTAATCCTTATTTAATGGAATTTAAGAATTTGGTTGCTATTTTAAGGAATTAAGAAAATTTTAGAATTTCTAGTTTTAATTATTTAAGTATGATGATTCTAAAGAAAGTTTGAAAGTTGAGGGGTTGAATGTGTCAAAAGTTTAAAGTGGGAACTTAAAAGACTTAAGCCTTTCATTTTAGCACATTCATCTCTCTCTCTCTACCTTCTCTCTAAATGAAAGAAACCCACGGTTCTTTCATCGTCAAATTAAGAAACAAAGAAAACATCAAATTAAAGGCTGAAAATTCATATTAAAGTTGCTTAGGAGAATCTATAACCACTACAACAAACGATTTAAGGTAAATATCTCTCAAAAGTTTCGAATTTAAGGGTTTATGGTTTAGTTTAGGATGAAAACCGAATCTGAGATTGAGGATTCACAATGTTGATGCATGTCAAATATTTTGATGGGTTGGTCTAAATCTAGTGTTGTAGAAGTTATGTACAAATTTTTGGGTCCTAAATCGAGTTATAAGTATGATTGAAAAAATTTACGAGTATGTGTACTGTGCGTTTACATGGTACCGAGACAAGTTTGGAGGTACCGAAACCCTCTACCGAAACCCATATTAGTGAAACTTGGAGGTACCGAAACCTTAAGGTTTCGTACATGATACTGAAACTCGCATAGTACAGAAACCCACACTACTGAATCCTTTATGTACCGAAACCATCACATGTACCGAAACTCTCTAAAGGTTTCGGTATAATGAAACCTACTGAGACTACAAAAGGTTTCGGTACATACTACTGAAACTTTTTAGTGAAACCTTGATGGTGAAACGCTTTAGTGAAACCTTTGATAGTGAAACTTTTTAGTGAAACCTTTGATAGTGAAACTTTTTAGTGAAACCTTTGATGGTGAACCTATTTAGTGAAACCTTGATGGTGAAACTTTTTAGTGAAACCGTTGATGGTGAAACTCTTATTTAGTGAAACCCACAAGCATGTACCGAAACTCTCATAGTTTCGGTAGGGTACCGAAACTTATAAGTGATGTTCCGAAACCTTCAAGGTTTCGGTATTTTCCTTTTTACCAAAAACGGTACATTAAAATATATAAATATCAACTCGGATGGGTTTGATTGGGGAAAATAAAATAGAAACAGTCGGACATTTTTTATTCAGTTATATATAAGGCTAAATTCTGGACATTTTTCCAATACCAGAAATTTGAGATTAAAGAATAATTTTCTGATCACAATTTCGAAGGATTTACGCAATAATGGGAGAAACTTCATGGGACTTATTATTAAATAAGTTATTTAAGGGATTAATTGGGAATAATAAAACCATCAAATAAGAGGATTTAAATATGAGTTTCGGATGTCGGTTCCAATGTTTTGACACTTTAATTGTAGAAACTCAATTCTCAGTTTATAATGAGCATATGTATGATATGTTTTATTTATGGAAATGTAACAGGTCCCTTTTGGTGTTGTTTAACCCACAGTAGGGTACTTTGTGGATCCGGTTAAAAGCCCGAGGAGAAATAATATTGATTAAAGTTTAATAACGCACCCACATTGAGTACATATGATATCGCATGTTTATATCTGCTTTATGTTAGCTATTGCCTGCTGAGACATGTTGCTTCATCATCGTTTGGAATTCTACTAACTTGCGTAGATTTAGATGCACATTCATTCTTTTTGCATGTCCGTTCTTTTGTTGTGCATCTAACGATGGTCCGGCAGGTCGCATCTGTTACTCCGATATTACTGCGCTATATGACCCGGAGCTGATCCCTCCGAGGTTCTGGTAGGCAGTAAGTCATCCCCGATGTTATATCTGTCTCAGATGGTTGGTTAATATACCGAGCTTTGGGCTCGTAGGAGCGACGGCTCATGTGTGTCGTACTTTGTGTACGTGGAGAGTGCATGACGTGTGTCGTCGGTGTACTCTTGTGGGCTTTATAAAGATTTATAAAATGCGTAAATCTGTGTATTCACTAAGCATTTGCTTACCCCTCAGTTGTTGACACTTTTACAGGAAAAGGAAAATCAGCTGGGGGACCTTCTAGCTAGGTCAATATTTGAAGTTTGAAGAATATCTACTACTCAGCTTGATAATTGGATAATGGGATTGTTATTATAATATGTATTTGGGATGATGTAATGTTGTTGAGTATGTAGACTTAGATTTGGTACCTTGTAGCACCGTAGGGTGTTTGACACAGTTGTATTACTTTAGTTATGTATTTTAATGCTTTCGCACTTTCATTAAGCTTTCAGATCATTATGTAATTGTATGTTAGTGATTAATCTTGGGTGTATTGTAATGGTGGTTATTGTGGCAAGGGTGTCACAGTTGTACTTACAGTTCATTTAAGATATTGCTATGAAATTATTGCTATCATGACTTTGATGACTTATGCTTTCGTTATTGCTCGCATCTTTGACATATTGATTCAGCTTAGCATGATTAGCTTTGACGGTCTATTGTTCTAGACCATGCTACTTCACCAGTTCTATTGAACTTGGTATAGACATTCCGATGTTCCCCCATGTTGACTGCTGGTAGCTAGCCCAGCATAAGTGGATAGCTTCCACTTGTTAGACATTTTATTTCGATAATAGGGAGTTGTTTTGTAATAATTACTATCTTAGTATTTAGTCTTGTATTTATTTCCTTTGTATTTTATGTTTATGTTAAAGTCAAGGTGCCAAAGGTGTCAATGTGTAATACTTAATTAAAGGAGCCTACAAATAGGCTCCTAGGGTTTTGTAGCAAGACACGGTTGAATTAAAAGAAAACATTGCAGCCGCCACTTTTATTATTCTCTCAATATTCTTCTTGTTCTTTCATCATTGCACAATTATTGAGTTGACATTCTTCTTGTGAGTGATAAAGAATCATTAAAGGTGCTCATAATATTCGGGAATACAAAGTCACAATTGGTATCAGAGCCCAAAAGTTGGATTTCAACTGAACTTTACGGATTCTGCTGGGTTTTTGAGGTGTTCTTCGTGTTCTTCCTCATTCCATTCGGTTAGATCTTCTTTTCCCTCTATTTTCTGTGTTACTTGTGTTATAATAGTTATATAATCACCACAATATCATCCTCTACTGAGTTCAAGCTCATTCAGTTCCATATTTCCTTGAAAATCATCAAGAATCAGATATTTCAAGTTTTTAAAAATATGGGTTTTTAGTGGGTTTTAGATTGTTCTTTGCTGCTTTTTAAGTGTTTTGGTTTATTTTAAATCACCAAAAGTGTTTAAAATAGTTTATCAATCATTTAGAAATGTTTTTTAGGCTTTAAAACTGATAAAATCGAATTCTGCTCAGTTCTGCCTTAGAAAACTGATAAAACCTGCTGTATTTCGGACTCATTGCAGTAGCAATTCGGACCCCTTAGGATCCCAATTTGGACCAACTATCACCCTAATTCGGACCTCACTTCGGTCCAATTCGGACCAAATTTAGGTGCATTTCGGACCCCCATCTGCCTATTTCGGACCCCACTTAGGTCCCATCCGAACTTCGGACCATCCGAAGTTCAGATCAGGCTTTCCATTTTCCATTTTGGACTTGTACTTAAATTTTTTCAAATTTCGGACCATCCGAATTCGGTCCCCTCAGTTGCATCCGAATCCGTATTCCATCCGAAATCTAGGCCATCCGAATTAGGTCCCCATCCGAATTACGTTCCCATCTGAATCAGTTCCATCCGAATCCGTCTTTCATCCGAAATCCAGGCCATCCGAAATTGAACTTCATCCGAATTAAGCAAACCCGAACTAATGTTCATCTGAATCATCAGCCCATCCGAATTAATGTTCATCCGAACCCAGTCAATCCGATTTGCCCTTCCATCCGAAATCAGTACTATTCGTCCTAAGTCCAGCCCATCAGTGTCCAGTTTCCACCTTTAAGATCTTCACTTTTTACTCAGCACCCATCATAATGTCTCGCGAAGCTCTCGTACTCGGATCTGAGAACAGACCACCTGTTCTCTATCCAGATGAGTATGAACAATGGAAATCCCGGTTCCTTAAATTCGTTAATGCAACCGCTTGGGAATTTGATGCTTCAGTCCATCTCCAAAGGTCCCGTAATCTATTATCGAGAGATAGCAGCCCGACCTGAGGCTGACCCCCCTGTCTTAGCCTCTAAAGTTGAACGAGAACCGGCCAATGATGCCGAGAGAGACAGACAGCATGCTGATAAGAGGGCTAAATATCTGATCTATCAGGCCCTCCCCACTGATATTCTGGTTGGCGTAGACAGCAAAATGTCTGCCAAAGAAATGTGGGACGAGTTGGAAGTCCAGATGCTGGGGGCAGATCTCGATGATCGTGCCAAAATTGAGGAGGCAAGGGCTAAGTTTACAAAATACCGCGCAAAAGACGGGGAATCTCTGCAAGCCACGTTTACAAGGTTCTGTGCGGTCCTAAATGAGTTGAACAAACTGCACATAAAGAAGGATAGGGATGATATCAACATCTAGTTCTTTGCCGCCTTAGCCCCCGAGTGGCAGCTTGCTTGTCGGGCCACGAAACGAGTCCTGAACATTCCTGAGGTATCAATCAACGTCGTCTTTAAGGAGCTCAAGAAATATCAAGGGGATGTAGATCAACAAAAGCTGATGGCAAATCAATTGGCCTCTCTACTGCTATCAGCCAACACCGGATTGAAACCTAATGATTCACTCGCCTTGATCACCAACACGCAGATTCCGACACCATATTTTGCTCCAGGTTCTTCGTCGTCGCAGTACAGGTATGCTTATCCTCCGCGTGAGATATTTGATGAGGAAGAAGCTTCTATACAGGAACAGATAGCCTTGTGGACCAACCGTCTCCAACAGCGACGGTTCTCCAACAAGACTAACAATCAACTCCGTTATGACACCGGTCCACGGAGGTACTCAGATGACCGAAGGGATGAACGACGCGATGATTATCGCAGGGATGAATACCGTAGGGATGATCGGGATGATCGCAGGTATGACGATAGACGCGACTATCGAGATGATCGCCGTTATGAAAGGCGAGACAATAGGCGCGATGATCGAAGGGACGACAGGCGGGACAATCGACGGGATGATCATAGGGATGACCGCCGTGATGAGAGGAGAGAGCCCGAAAGAAGGGAAAGAAGGCGAGACGACAGCCGAGAGCATCGCCGCGCAGATAAGAGGCCGGCGGAGAGAAGAGATGAACGACCGAGAGCAGACGAGCCGAAAGCCGCAGATGAACGTCTCTGTTACAAGTGTGTGTAAGGTCTACGACTGCAAGATCTATCTAGACGCGGATCCGTGAACGAGTGCGGAATCCTCGTTGACGGTTAGACGGACAACTCTCAACCAACGGAACACGGAGACTATTAGACGCTGAACGAACGACACACGAACGATCCTACGAACTAATTCTCTCCGAAACGGCACTCACCTAGCTGATAAACTCGAGATCGCCTTTTGCTTAATTCCTCACGAATTCTGCTAAAAGTCTTCTAATGATTCGAGTCTATCCCTAATTATAGACCCTGATTCGAGTCTGATGTGGGCCAAACTCGAATCTGGCCCAAGGCCCATTCGAGTCTGTCCACAATGACATTCTCGAATCTGGGCATATTTGAATCTAAGGACACATTCGAATCTATCACAGATTCGTATGTCTTCCCTTATGTAATTCGAATCTAGCCAATACACTTAAACACTTAAGTGATGAAACTTATGTTTTACTTATGCTTGAGTTAATCTTTGACCTTTATGTTTGAACTTCTTGTAATATGTTACATCAAGTTCAAACACACAATCAATAACAGACAAACACATATAAACATATATATCAAAACACTTGTTAATTCTCAATACTCAGAATATTACTTAAACCAAAATGCTGATCGATTAGACTGCTATCGTCACACAGGGTGTACCAACAGACTCCCCCTTGACGATAGCTTCTAATTATTTACATCAAATTTAAGTACTAGAGCTATATATACTACTGCCTGCATATAATCCAGCATCTATACAAACTTTAACTACCTTTTGGAACTTCCTGGCTTCAGATCTCCATGGTTCAGTAAAGAAGATAGGTTGATCATAAAGCTTTTTCAGGTCATCCTTTGATAGGTTTATCAAATGCAGTGGATCATATACCTTCAAAATGACCTGCTCGTCTTGATCCTCCATGATGGCTTCAGCAGTGTCAATCTCGAGGTACCACCATTTCATGTTACTCAAAACGTTCTGTGGCATCGATTTCATTGGCACTTTCTTTAGACACCTCACAGGTTTGTATACCATCCTGACCCATGGCCTACCTGTATGAGGATCTGTTCTCGACTGATCCTCGACCCTCTTTCCGGTCCTTGGCTTGAGTCGCTCGAACTTTCCTGATCTTCCTTCTTTCCTTATAATTCTTGCCACGACTTCAGCGTACGGGTCTTCGCCTATATTAATCAGTTCCTTCCAAGCTAGCTCCTTAACCTCAATCTTGGGCAGAGAGTTGAACGCTCTCAGTGTTCGCCTCAAGTATTGAAGGCCATATCTTCTTTTCAAGATAAATAGCTGCAGTTCTTTGTCAAAGAACCAGCTTATAATGCCTCCTGAGAAGCTTCCAGCACCTGGAACTCTCATTTTCTTCTTCATCTTCAACTGATCTTTCTTTTCCTCTTTCTTGAACCAAAGATTTATCAAGTCAGCTCTAGATGGCTCCTTCTCGGCCTCTTCAAGTTCTTTGTCCTCGACTGAGGCTACCTTGATATAGTCAATGTCAATCACATTATGATTTTGTCCTTCATATAGCTCCGTGACCGGTTGTGAGTTGATTATCACTTCATTGACATGATCGTCTTCATCATCCGACACTTCATCGTCTGATTTCCAGTCCACAACCTCCTCTGGAATAAATTCTCCTTCTTCTAACTCTTCTTCTTCATCGTCAAAATCCATAAGCTCTTCCTCTATGTCCTTCAGTGCATCAATCATGTCACTGTCCAGAACCCTCGAGGAACCTGCTTCTTTTCCAGATCCTCCTACTTCTCCTTCTGTACTCGGCTCCCCCTGAATTTGTGTAGCTTGAGCTGCAGGAAAATCTACAGACGCATTTTCTTTATTTGCACCAGGATCATTGCCTTCATCATCACTGTCTCTTCGCTGCACCTCCTGATCCTTACAACTTGTCTCCCCCTGAGTTTGTAGATTTTTCATGAGTTGCTCAAGGATGGACCTCATTGATCGGATCTCTGAAGACTGATCAGCAATAAAAGATTTTAAGTCTGTGTTTTCGTCCCTTACATCTTCCACAATTTTCTTCAGCTCGGCATTATCTCTATCAAGATTTGCATTATGCTCCTGGAGCTCGCCTACAGCCTTTGTGAGGGTTAGGATTTGAACATGCTGAAAGTCAACACGTCCCTTGAGTTGCATGAACCTTTGATTTTCAGTATAAGCGGCTGAGGTAGATGGAATGGACTGAATGGGAGACGGGATGAATGGTGGTGGAATGTATGGCTCATGATGCTGAGGTGGCGGTGATGGTGGAGCTGTGGCTTGTGGTTGGGTTTGGGGTTGAGGCTGTTGGGCTTCAGATTCTGATGTTGCCCCTTGCATGAACCGGTGACGCTTGGCTCGCTGCCTAGTCACCAGGGGAACAACTTCCTCCTCTTCGAAGTCTGAGTCTTCCGATTCCCTTTCATCTCTCCTCCTCGATCCTGCTGCTTCATTCACAATCAACCTAGATCCATAGGTTCCGATTTGAATTCCGGGATCTGCAGCCACTGATTCAGGAGCTTCAACCTCCTGTCCATCCAAATCATCTGAGTCTGATTCTGATGATGTCAAGCCTTCATCAGCCCTTTCTGGCTCATACTCCTCTACATCTCTAAATACATCATCTTCATCTTCTGGGGGACTAAGCAGCTCACCCACTAATGCTGCGGCAACGTCTTCATTCGCATGGGGACCAGATGCCCATATTTCTTCTAGTGTTTGAGCAATCTGCTCAGATTCAGGAACTGCACTTGAAGGCCCTGCTTCCTGTGCTTGGGGCTGCTCGCTCGTAGAAGGCCTTAATGCCTGGATTTGACTCGCGGCTGGTCTCTGACGGCGTCTTTGAACTCGTGGCTGTTGTTGTTGTTGACGTTGTTGTTGTTGTTGTTGTTGTGGAAACTCAACGACCCCTGCCCAGTTGGCATCTCCCGGGGCGTGAAATTCCCTATCCACAATCGCTCCAAACAATGGACGCGCCACCGGAACAGCTAATCTTCCTCGATGTGAGGAACAGTCAGCAAAAATGCGTTTGTCCATAACATTAACGCTCAGAGAGTCATCTGACTGTGGCAAATTTGGCAAGAAGTGCCTTATCAACATCATAACAAATCTTGGATACAGCAGAAATCTTTCCCTTTCTGGAGCTGTAAGCTGATGGACGAACTCCGAGAAAAACATTTGCGAGAAGCTGAACTTCCGATTATACACCAGTGCAATAACCCCCGATTGGATCTTTGACACTATGTAGTCAAATCCAGCCTTCTTCGACGCAAAACAAGCCATGAAAACGTGCACCAAGAATCTCCACTGTCCTATCAGTCCACTCTTCATATACGATGACTTCGTAACATCCAAACTGTATCCCATCCTTAGAAACGCAGGCTGCCTAATACTTAACGGGAAGTCAATAGGCCCATCTTCTTGTTCCTGAGATCCCAACTGCAGAACCTGACGCAACATGTCTGCAGAGAAGACTAACGGCTGTCCAGCGATCCTAGTTCTTAGAATTGTCGGGGTGACAGTGCAATCAACTTGTAAATGGTCGTAAAACTGCCGTACATACGAAATGACTATTGGAATGTTATGATACAACGCATAGCTAATCCTAGATTCAGCTAGGAAATCCAAAACTTGGCGATAACCCTGCGCCTCAGGGATATTATTGTCGGGATTAAGAACCATATTATGCTTTGGAACAAAAGCTCGAATCGCCATTTCTGCACAATAAACAAAACTGTTAGACTCATTAAAAATCAATAAACTTGTTTAAATTCAAATTTGTTTTATTTTGTACTTGTTTAAGTACAAAATCTAGCACAATTAAATTTCTACAAGTTTAATAAAATTTAAATTAAACAGTGCAAATAAATAATAGATTCGAAAATAACAGATTCGAAGTGTCCATATTGAGTGTTATGGACAGATTCGAATTGTCCATATTCAAGTCTAATGGACAGATTCGAAGGTCATGGTCATCTCGAATCTAATGACAGATTCGAGAAACCCATGAACAGATTCGAAATGCCGACTGCCAATATGTCAACAAAAACCCAAGATTTTAACCATTTTGAACTTAGTAAATCACATACATTAGTTCAACTAGGTTCTAATCATTGATTTATGCTTTTAATTTGATCTTTTATAGGTCCAAACTTGGTAATTTAGCAAAAACCCTATTTCGACCCATAAAACTTCAAAATTCGATGTTTTAGCCTAAAATTGTGTATAAAACTACACAAATCTTGTACAATCCGGTTGATTATACCTAGAGGTATCTGTAGAATCGAATACACAATCTTCAAACTCGACAAAATGTCGTTTAGTAGAAATCCGATAGACTCGAGAAAATAGATTCGAGATCGCCTTGACAGATTCGATAGTATAGATTCGAAAACAGATGGAGTTAATGACCTTTACTGTTAACCTATTTATACCACCAACCCTCGAGTCTAAGCATAGATTCGAATCTACTGACAGATTCGAATTACTCCTTATTCGAGTCTGTCTTAGATTCGAAACCACCAACACTTAGAAAAATTTCGAAAATTTTGAAATAATTTCAACTTTTCCAACTTTTTTCTACGGTATTGTGTAACCAGATAAACTATGCCAAATCTTTTACCCTAAGCTCAAGATAATTCACGCATTGATTATTTTATTCAACTTTGAATGCACCCTCAGTAACTTTTGACCTTTTACCTAAGTAAAAATTAAACTAAACTAAAATAAAATAAAATAAAATAAACTAAGGTAAAATGTTGACCAAAAATTTAATCTAGACTTAAGCTATACTAAAAAATTTACAAGCTAAGCTAATTACTTAAACAACATATTTTTGATGAGTATAGTCTATGAAAGGTTCAATCAGATAGCGATGTCTGATACTTACTTTCAGTACTTAAACTTTCACACTTAGGAATTTTTATTCCTTTGATTGTTTGTCGTGACATACCTATTTATCCGATTGTTGGTATTTTACCCCTTTAAACATTCTACATTTCGGAATATCCCTTGGCCTTTTTATTTATCAGGAAATTATCTTACGTGACTCAGACATAGACATACTTTTATGATCAAGGCACACAGACAAAGATTCTAACTTGTTGGTATTTGCAAACTTTCTTTAAAAGACAAACATCGGACACAGGTCTGTATTTTCATACAACAGAGTGTCTTAGTTCGACTTAAGGTTTTCTTTTAAAGTTAGCAGATAGTGGTGACAGGTCTGTACTGACGTACAACAAAGCGACATGTCTGCTAACCCGAATCTAAACAGAGACAACAGGTCTGTACTTACGTACAACAGAGTTGCATGTTTTCGACTCTTAGTTTTACATGATATTTCTATTCTTTCCATTTTCAGATGTATTTGATGTTGGCATACATCCCCAGAAAGTTTGCATACCTCATTTAGACTCAATGTTTGTATGTCTTGTACATAAAAATTAAGACGGATTGGTCATACATCTAAGTTAGTGACACACTTGATTTTTTCTAGAATATTTTATTAGCCTTGAGATTCCCTATATGTATTATGCCTACCAACACATCAAACTAAATAAAGTATAACACTTAGAATTTAGTTGCATTATGTGTGAAAGCCTAAATACTTAGAGTCTGTAACGACGGTGCTAATTTTCGTCACTTTGAACCTATGTATCTAAGACTTAACTCCTTTTTTTTTTGATATTCTCCTTTTTTTTATTTTTGTAATTTTCTCTCTTTTTTTTTTTTTTTTTTCATAAGAAAAAGCAGTAAACTAAGTTAACCTACTAACTTACTAAAAATAGAAACTTACTAAAAATAGAAGCTTACTAAAAATAGAAACTTTCCTAAATTAGCAGACTACAGTAAAGAAAGAAATACTACGACTCTTCAAGAAAATAAACTTACTACTACTAAGATCAAATTACTCTGGGTTGCGCATTCCATTCAGTTGAATTAAATACTCAAACCGTGTCTTATCAAACGCTTTGGTAAATAAATCTGCATTGTTATCTTCTGTTGCCACTTTTACCAGTTTGATTAGATTCTTTTCAGCACAATCACGAATAAAATGATGCCTTATGTCTATGTGCTTTGTTTTACTGTGTTTAACTGGATTATTAGTTATAGCAATTGTAGATTGATTGTCTATCCTAATAGGAGTTTGAGTGTAAGCCAAACCGTAATCCCGCAATTGTTGTTGTATCCACAGAACCTGTGAGCAGCAACTACCAGCAGCAACATACTCGGCCTCGCACGTTGACACGGCTACCGACGTCTGTTTCTTGCATTGCCAGGAGACCAGTCTCCCTCCTAGGAACTGACACCCTCCAGTCGTTGATTTGCGCGTCAAGCTGCATCCTCCGTAATCAGAATCCGTGAACGCTTCCAACTCTAGATCTCCCTCCGCGTGATACCAAAGACCCAACTTCGGTTTCGACTTGAGGTATCGTAGAATCCGCTTCACAGCCTTCATATGCATCTCCTTCGGATTCGCTTGAAACCTAGCACAAATACACACAGCAAACATTATGTCAGGTCTTGAAGTAGTTAAATACATAAGTGACCCAATCATGGCCCGATATAAAGTCGGATCCACATCGGTATCACTTTCAGTACCCGGCCCGAGATTGTGATTCACTTGAATCGGCGTGCTGAAGTGGGTAGTCAACTTAGTTTCCTCCATCCCAAACCGTTCTAATATGTCATAGACATACTTAGTTTGATGGATAGACATCCCTTCCTTCTTTTCGTCAACTTGTAACCCTAAAAAGAAATTCAACTCCCCCATAGCACTCATCTCGAACTTAGACTTCATCACCTTCTCGAAATCTTTGCACATCTGTTCGTCTGTTGATCCAAAAATGATATCATCGACGTACACCTGTACCAAGATAAAGTGTTCACCCTTCCTCTTCCAAATAGAGTACTATCTATCCTACCCCTTTCAAAACCGTTTTCTAAAAGATGGTTGGATAAAGTCTCATACCACGCCCTAGGTGCCTGATGTAATCCATAAAGAGCCTTATCTAAGCGATATACTCTATCAGGATATTTTGGATCTGTAAATCCGGGCGGTTGTTCAACATACACCAACTCCTTCACTTTCCCATATAAGAAAGCACTCTTAACATCTAATTGATATACCTTATAGCCCTTGAAGGAGGCAAAAGCTAGAAACAACCTAATGGCTTCCAGCCTTGCTACTGGTGCAAACACCTCATTGTAATCGATTCCCTCCTCTTGGTTGAAACCCTTTACAACTAATCTCGCCTTATTGCGCGTGACTATACCCCGATCGTCTCTTTTGCACTTAAAAACCCATTTGGTTCCTATTGCAATCTCCCCTCGAGGTAACGGAACTAGCTCCCACACTTCTAGTTTCCTAAACTGTGAAAGTTCTTCCTGCATCGCTTCAACCCAGGAGTTATCCTTAAGTGCCATTTGCACATTCTTAGGCTCTACTTGCGATATGAAACATGAATAAAGACATGTGTGATATGCCTCGGAGTCGTTTATCATCGACAACAACACGGTGTTGTTATTTACACTACTACGAGTCTTCACACCCTCGTTAGGATTTCCTATGATGCTTTCTATTGGATGGTTCTTGTTAATCCTAGAGGTCTCTATTTCATCAACCCTTAGATTATCTCCTAAGTTGGATCCTATTTCACCTAATGGGGGAACAGGCTCAACTTCTACATTTTCCTCCTCACGGACGTTTTCCTCAGAATTGGAACTCGATGCTTGAGACTGATTCTCAGTTGTAGGTGCTTCCTAATCAGCAACTTCTGGAGATCCATCTACAGTCGCAGTAGGCTCGGATGTAGATTCGAACGTGGTCCTCGGAAAGATTTGGCCATCGTCGTTCAGATGCAACGTCGCCATGTCCTTCTCGATTGTACCTGCATTATCATTCAAAGGAATGTTAAATGACTCAAATAACTTATCATAGTCAAATATCCATTCCGGACCAGTTTGGGGTTCATGTGTATAACTTGTGACTTCAATGTTATACACAATCTCCACAGTACCAGTTGTTTTGTTAAACACCCGTTTGTTTGGTGAGTTTGGCACATAACCTAGGAAGTATCCTTCGTCAGCCTTTTCACCAAACTTCGGTTGATGTTTTGTTCTTAAAAGTGTGCATGGTACTCCAAACGGTTCGAATCCAGTTAAGTTAGGTGGCCGTTTATTCAAAATTTCATAGCATGTTTTGTTCAATGATTTGACTGTAAGGACTCGGTTTAAAATGTGGCACGCGGTATTCACTGCCTCCCCCCAAAACATGGTAGGAAGCTTTGAATCCGAAAGCATAGTCCTTGCAGCCTCAATCAAAGTTCTATTTTTACGTTCGGCCACCCCATTCTGTTGAGGTTCATATGGTGCACTGAATTGATGCACTATGCCCTTTGATAGGCAATATACACCAATTACAGTGTTTTTGAATTCAGTTCCATTATCACTACGAATATGTTTAACCCTAGTTCCGTATGAGTTCTCCACTTGGTCCAAGAACCCGATGAGCCTTGCAGCCGTCTCGTCCTTCGTACCTAAAAAGAAAACCCAAGAAAAACGTGAGTAATCGTCAGTGATAACTAAGCAGTACCAACTACCTCCGATACTCCTTTTGTTGATTGGGCCGAAAAGGTCCATGTGCAACAGATCGAATGTTGAGGCTATGGAATTCTGCTTCTTGGACTTGTGTGTCTTCTTGTGCTGTTTGCCCTTCATGCAAGGTAGACACTTATCCTCGAACTGAAAACTTTTCATGGGCACACCCTGCACCAGTCCATGCTTCGTTATGTAATTCATCTTTCTCAGGTGCAGGTGAGCCATGCGTCTGTGCCACAGTACGGATTCCGTCTCCGAAGCTTTGGATAGTAGACAAATTGGCGCCATCGAAGTCTCTGGCTTGTTCATATCCAGCATGTACAAGTCGTTCTTCCTTGGCGCTCGCATCAACACCCATTCTTCAGGAATTTTGAATCCAGGCTTTAGCACTAACGCCTCAGTGTCAGTAAATAACACCGAGTTCTTCTTATCACAGATTTGAGATACACTAATGAGATTATGAACCAGTTTATCAACGTGATAAACTTGGTCCAATTTTATTGTCCCATTAGTGACCACTCCGGTACCCGTGATGTTTCCACCCTTGTTACCAGCGAATGATACAAATCCCCTATTACCCCCCTTGAAGTCTGTGAGAAGACTTCTTTCCCCCGTCATGTGCCTGGAGCAACCACTGTCGACGAACCACTTGTTGTTTGGACCTGTAGTTATCTCCTGCACATGAAAGAAAAGAGGTTAGTTATCACGGGGAACCTAAGCCATGACTGACTTGGTAATACCATTCTCGTCCACATACGTGAACTCTTTCAAGTACCCATCTCGCCTTTCAGGTGACTTGGGCCTTTGAACTGAATTCTGTTGTGGTGCCGAGTGATTTAAGTTCACTCTTTGCCTTGTTGTAGGCATTTGTTGTGGAGCTCTATAATAATTTCTATTATATGCCATTTCTGACTGTGATCCTTGAGCTCTTACCGGTGCATATTGTCTAACTGGAGTATGTGACCTAACTGGAGTATGTGACCTGCTAGGTGTTGTGCTCCTATAGACTTGCTGAGGTGCTGACCTAGATTGATTATTGACACGATTCGGTGAATTTGTCCTAATCACTTCCTTTGGTCCAACCTTAACCGGTGTGTTTTTCACAACTTGTTTGGGTGCGGCCAGCACAGTTTTCTCGGTAGGTTGAGAACTACTGCTGCTTGCCACACTGGGTGAGGGCTTAACAGGTGTTGGGTTCACTGTCTTAGGGGTAACATCTGCTTTCCTAAGTGGACAGTGAGAAGCAACATGCCCTTTCTCGTGACATCTAAAGCAAGACATCTTATCTATGGACTTTTTGTGTGTTCCCTTAGATCTAGGTGTCTCACTAGTGTCTAACTCCTTTGGTACATCTACAGTGTCTGCCTCTTCGACCTGGTCAGCCCAAGAAATTTTCTGTTTTCCTGCAGGTGTTTCACTGGAGGAAGACACAAATTTCACTTTCTTGACCTTGACGGTTGAGTCAGACACCTTAGGTGTATTTTCAACTGTAGGCTCTGGTGTCGGTTCAGGTAGGTCCTCTAAGTCTACTGACTTGTCAGTTTTCTCCTGAGGCTGAGGCACATAGTTCGCATTGAATGGTGGAGGAATTTCGTGAAAACATAGACCTACGGGCTTCTTAGACTGTCGTTGGGCATCTAAGACTTTCCCTAGATTTAAACTTGAATTCCTAAACTTCTCTAACTTGCTGTTTGCCTCTGCTATCTTAACCTTGGTCTCAGCTAGCTCTATATCCTTGTCCTTAAGACTTTTTGTTAAGGCCTCTACGTGCTCATACATAAGTTCTATCCTAACACACTGCTCACTGAGTTTGTCTTTTAGAACTACTACGTCCTGAGCATCAGCCTTAAGCTTTTCTTTTAAATCTTGCTTTATATCATTTAGACTAGCATTTTCAATTTTTAAGTTTTCATTTTGAGCAGTTATGGTCTTCTGTGATTCTAAGATTAGATTTAACCTATCATTAGAACTAACACATAAAGCACATAAATCATGAAATAAAGAATAAGACAGACTAACCTTTGAGTTCTAAGATTCCACGTTGGCCATCTGAGCAGCAAACTCCAGCACTGTCTGACCATTCGCCTTTTCAACCCACATCGGACTGTTTTCCCTTGTGGTCTGCTCGTCTTCTTCACACCCATTCTCCGTAAGTTCAACCATGAAAGCTCTAGTCATAGGTACCATCTAGCTGTCTGTCAGAAGTGACATTGGATAGTAGACCCGCTAGATTGGCTTGACCAGTTGAGGAACTCGGAAGGTATCTTTGTTGGGACTGATTTTGGAACTGTCCCTGATGCTGACTCTGCCCTTGATATGACTCCACTTTCGGTCTCTGACACTCCCTGGCGAAGTGTCCCAGTCCTTGACAGTTGTAGCATTTTACCTTGGACTTATCAAATCCTATCCATTTGTTGTTCATTTGCAGATTCCTCCCAGTTCTTTTGATGAATCTTTTTACCCTCTGGGTCACCATGGCCAGTTGCCACTTAAGATCCATTTCCTCTAAGTCATCAGGGTCGACCTGATCGTAATCTTCATCCCATAGAGCTGGGTCATTGATTTTCCCTTGAACACAATTTCCGTAGGCGGCCACAAACGAAGCAAGTAGATTCAGATGCTCTTCCGCTGACTTTGCGCTCATGGGCATCTTCGAATAACTCTGACTGGTCGATGCCTGTTGGACTTGAGGTTGCGGTTCTTCCGATCTTCCTAATCCGAAGAACCCGCGATTCAATGAGTCTTCAGACTCTCCTGGCGATGACGTTTCTCCGGTGAAAAACGCTGTAGCACTCTTCGGTTCAGCTGTCACTGATGATTTAGATGTCTTTCCAAAATACATTGCCGGATTCTGGACTTGCTCGTAATCAGTCTCAGCCTTAATCAACTCGAAGTGATATGCCCTCAACGTTCCCACAATGTCATCCATTATCAGATGATAGAACCTCGTGATAATATCATCCAACTGTTCATCCTTAATTGCCTTGAAAATCGCAAACTGTTGTTTCAACAGCTCTGTACGCTTTCTACGCACCCGAGGATTACCCTCACACCTTTTCTCGAGAGACTCCCAAAGTTCCTTCGACGTCCTTTGAGTCCGAAATGTGTGCAAAATATCCTGAGGTAAAGCCATACGGATTATGGAGAAAGCTTTGTTTTCGGCTTCAAATAATTTCTTGTCATCTTCTTTCATCATCTGATATGACAAGACCTTTTGACGGCCTTCAACTTCAGATACTGGCGGGACGTACCCTTCATCTATGCACACCCACATGCGCATATCATTGAATCGTACAAAATCTGTAAATCGGTCCTTCCACCAGTAATAGTCCTCAACTTTCATCAGCTTAGGCGGTGCATTTGCCTTCCCAACTTCGTGGTCCATCTCAAGGAATTTCTGAAGATTTGACATCTTTTCTAAACAAATTGAATTTGAACTTAATTAATTTAATTCGAAACTGATTTAGACTAACTTTTTCGAATCTAGGTAGATTCGAAACTAATTAAGGGTAAATCTTTTGGGATTAAATTCGATTAAGTGTTAAAATTCGATTAGATTCGAAATTATGTCAGATTCGAGATATCCTTAGAGTCGATGGTCCTTAGATTCGAAGGAGAACAAACTCGAATTTCAGCAGATTCGAAACACAGATTCGAAACAGTACTAGACTCGAAATAAACTCGAAACTAATTTAGACTCGAGATCCTATTCGAATGAAGCACCAGATTCGAAACAAGGTAGATTCGAAAATCTCTGAAATTGACTCGAAATGAGCGTATTTAGGTTAGACTCGAGACTAAAGCGAAACCCTAATTACCCCTATAGATTCGAGCGCCGCAAACTCGAAAAACGGCTAACACTTTGATTTTTTGACGTTTTACAGATTAAATCACTATTTTTCGAACGAAAAATAATGATTTCGATCAAAAACGTGAAAAACCACAAAGTGTTTCCCGAATATGAATTTGCTAAGCTTGAAAACACATTTTTGAGAGCAAAACCGTCCAACTAGCGTCAAGAAACCTAGAATGTATCTGATGAACACGAAGAACACCAAGAACACTCCGTAGTCTCTGATACCACTTGTAAGGTCTACGACTGCAAGATCTATCTAGACGCGGATCCGTGAACGAGTGCGGAATCCTCGTTGACGGTTAGACGGACAACTCTCAACCAACGGAACACGGAGACTATTAGACGCTGAACGAACGACACACGAACGATCCTACGAACTAATTCTCTCCGAAACGGCACTCACCTAGCTGATAAACTCGAGATCGCCTTTTGCTTAATTCCTCACGAATTCTGCTAAAAGTCTTCTAATGATTCGAGTCTATCCCTAATTATAGACTCTGATTCGAGTCTGATGTGGGCCAAACTCGAATCTGGCCCAAGGCCCATTCGAGTCTGTCCACAATGACATTCTCGAATCTGGGCATATTCGAATCTAAGGACACATTCGAATCTATCACAGATTCGAATGTCTTCCCTTATGTAATTCGAATCTAGCCAATACACTTAAACACTTAAGTGATGAAACTTATGTTTTACTTATGCTTGAGTTAATCTTTGACCTTTATGTTTGAACTTCTTGTAATATGTTACATCAAGTTCAAACACACAATCAATAACAGACAAACACATATAAACATATATATCAAAACACTTGTTAATTCTCAATACTCAGAATATTACTTAAACCAAAATGCTGATCGATTAGACTGCTATCGTCACACAGGGTGTACCAACAGTGTGGTAAACCGGGCCACTTCGCTAGGGAATGTAAGAACAATTTTGACAGAGACGTCGCCTATTACGAGAGAAAGCTTGATGCCGCCAAGAAAAGAACGGATGCGTTAGCCCTCGTCGCCCAGGAAGACTACTGGGATGCTGAAGATTCCGAAGACGAGGATGACAAGGGCAAGAACTGTTACATGGTTGATCGTATTGGGTTGGAGAACTGTGTTGTTTCCACTGCTGAAAATTCAGATCATGCTGCTGAGGGGGAGACATTGAAAAATCCACCAGCATGTCTGATGACCACAACCAACGATCCCGAATGCTCTACATCCGGTTCTGAGTCAAATGAGGTATATTCTTGTTACATTCCTGCACATGTAAATAATTTATTTGTAGATAATGAATGTACACTGCACACACATATTGTTGATCTACAAGCTAGATTAAATGCTGAAACTGCAAAATGTGTACAGGCTGAACATCAAGCTCAAACTCTAAAAGAATCATCTGAATTATATCATTCAAAGTGGTTAACTAATCATAATGTTATAAAACAGATGTTAATAGAAAAAGTAGATGTTCAGGATAGGAATATATATCTTGAATCTTGCATGGACACGCTATCAAAAGAAAAACTCTCTTTAAAAGAAGAAATTTCTGTACTTACAAAACAGTTAGATGCGGTAAATATGGAAAATATAGACAGTTTAGCAAAATACAAAATGATTGAAGAAGAAAGGATAAGTGTGTACTCAAGAATAAAGACCCTTTGTTGGTACATCCCGTGTGACGATAGCAGTCTAAGTGGTCTTACATTGTGATTTAGCATGTGTTTGCTATAAATATATTATATATGATTGATGCTTATTAGTGTTTGTATGTTTGAACTTGATGTAACGTATTACAAGAAGTTCAAACATAAAGTTCAAAGATAAAATCAATCATAAGGTAATATCATAAGTTTTATCACTTAAGAGTTTAAGTATTTTGGCTAGATTCGAATTACTTAAGGGAATACATTCGAATCTGAGATAGATTCGAATGAGTCTATAGATTCGAATAGGCTAGATTCGAGACTGTCAAGATGGACAGATTCGAATGGGCCTTGGGCCAGATTCGAGGTTGGCCCACAACAGACTCGAATCAGGGTCTATAATTAGGGATAGACTCGAATAATTAGGAGACTTTTTGCAGAATTCGTGAGGAATTAAGAAAGAGGCGATCTCGAGTTTATCAGCTAGGTGAGTGCCGTTTCGGAGAGAATTAGTACGTAGGATCGTTCGTGTGTCGTTCGTTCAGCGTCTAATAGTCTCCGTGTTCCTTTGGTTGAGAGTTGTCCGTCTAACCGTCAACGAGGATTCCGCACTCGTTCACGGATCCGCGTCTAGATAGATCTTGCAGTCGTAGACCTTACACCCTTGACGATGCATTTTTAAAATGGGGTCAAACAGGACAAACTATCCACTTAAATCACCCCAAAGAAACTAGGTTTTACCATTCTAAACAAGGAACTGGTTTTAAAAGTCCTAAATATTTGGAAAAAGCACAAAATGTTTTTACCTGTATTTTATGACATGAATTATATGGGAGCAGGTCTTAAATCTTTCTTTTTTGAGTCATCAAAAGAAGTTTTAAACCAAGAAAATGAGAAACGTGTCGCTCGTAAAGATAAAGAAATTTCTTTCCAATATGAAGAACTAAACGAGAGTTATTCTTCTAGAGTACCCACTTTAGAGGAAGACTTCTTGTAAACTTATTCAGAAGCTGAATTGAAAACAAAAACCGTAAAATTAACTCCTCAACTTTATATTCCTGCAAAAGTTTTTCAACAACAAATCACTGTTTTAGAAAAGGAATTGAAGTCGTCTCAAAAGAAAGCACTTGATCTTCAAGATGCTCTTCTTAAGAGCGAAGAAGAATTGGTAAATCAATCTTTTCAACAATCTGTGGAAGTTATTGTCTACAGAGAAAATTTTGAAATGGTTTCACAAAAATTGAAAGATCTTTCAAAAGAACAAACAGTTTCTCATTCCACAAAAATTCCATGTGTGTCATCAAATAAAGGTAAGGCCAAAGCTGAAACTTCTTCTGTCATTTTCAAAGGTGAGTGTTCAAAACCTTTCAAAAATGAGGTTCCTAAAAAGACTCAGATCAAATCCAAGTCTTTTAAGAAACCCACTCACCAACAAAAAGAAAATTCTGTCAAGTCTAAATCTTCCATGCTTACTGACTCTAATCGTTTTGTTCCTACAGATCATATAAGGAGAGTCCCAAAAACCACCATGCTGGATTTTACGAGTTTTTTTGTGAAGAAGGCTTTAATGCCAAATGAATTTGCTACTAGAGATAGGATATCTGTAATCTCTAAAGACAATTTATGTAACAATGTGTGTGACAATGTTTGTAATGATGTACCGAATTCTGTTGTTCCTTTAAAGTAGTCTTTCAGTGATTTATTTAATCTGTGTCCAACTCGATATAGACGACAGGTTCCTGAAATTAATGCTTTCGTGCCATATCCTGTTAAACGAATTCGGAAAAAGAAAACAAAAAATGTTGCATCATCGACCTCAAATAAAATTGAGATTTGTCCGTTGCCAAGGCCCAAAACCAAAGCAACGGTCAAAAAGGTCTCAAAAACACAAAAACCAAAGGCAATTTCAGCGCCTAAGGTTCCAAAGCCCAATAAATCCAATCTTCAATGGATTCCAAAGGGTTATGCATCCGGACCACACACAAATGCTAAATGGGTTCCTAAAACTCTACACGTGCCATATAAATCTGCAAATCCTAACAAAAAGGGACCCATATTAAGGTGGGTACCCAAGGTTGTGTGATCTTTATGCAGATGGTTCTTGGTTACTTCTGATCAAGACCCGTTCTTCAAAGAAATGGCTTCTAGTTACCTTAGACTAGGACCCGTTCTTTTGTATGTCGGTTTTGCTTAAACCAACACGTTTGGCTTCTGTGCACACAGCCCAGGACCCGATCTTAACTCATCATGTTTTCTGAACATCTCGGTTCAGAACACGGTTTGATTGTGAATTAAAAATGGATGTGTTTGAATGCATATAGTTTTTCATTATATGAATTTATGTGTTTTTCAGGCTAAGTCCATTTGGTATATGGATTTGGGTTGCTCCAAGCACATGACTGGAAGAAAAGAATTGCTGTCCAACGTTGTTGAACAGTATTGCAAAACTGTAAAATTCGGGAACAACCATCAGGCTCACATCAAAGGATACGGGGACTTAGTTCTAAATAATCTGGTCATCAAGGACGTTGACTATGTTAAGGGGTTATCACATAATCTTTTTAGCATAGGACAGCTCTGCGACAAAGGACTAGAGGTAACATTTAGAGCTAAGAACTGCAGTGTTAAGAGTATGGATGGAAAAGAAATCCTAACAGGTTCCCGAAACTCAAACCTCTACACCATTGACGTAGCGAAGCTAATAGTGAAGGAAAACATTTGCCTACTATCAAAAGCCTCTTCAAAAGACTCTTGGTTGTGGCATCAAAGATTATCACATTTGAACTTTGACAATATCAACAAGCTAGCTGCGAAACAATTGGTTAAAGGACTTCCTGAATTGCGCTATGAAAAGGACTGTAAGGTCTACACACTACGGATCTATCTAGACGCGAGACCGTCAACGAGTGCGGAATCCTCGTTAACGGGTTGACGGTAACAACTCTCACACGGAACAGGGAGACTATCAACGAGCTGTACGAACTAACAAGTATGCACCTACTAGAAGATTCTCTCCGAAAGAACACTCAATTTGCTGATAAACTCGAGATCGCCTATTTGCTTAATCCCTCACGAATTCTGCAAAAGTCCCGTAATGATTCGAGTTAATCCCTAATTATTGAGGCTAATTCGAGTTTGCCATGGGCCAAACTCGAATCAGGCCCAAGGCCCATTCGAGTTTGTCCCCTTGACACTCTCGAATCTGCCTAATGGAACACATTCGAATCTGCTTAAGGAACACATTTGAATCTATCATAGATTCGAATCCCAGTCCTTAGAGAATTCGAATTTACTCTTTCACATATTTAACTTAGTATTGAAACTTATGTTTTCAACTTATGCTTGAATTTATCTTTGAACGTTATGTTTGAACTTCTTGTAATACGTTACATCAAGTCCAAACATACAATCAATAACTATCAAACATATATAAACATATATATCAAACACTCGTTAATTCCAAATACTTTGAATATAACTTGTACCAAATGTCAGATCACTTAGACTGCTCTCGTTACACAGGGTGTACCAACAGACTCCCCCTTGACGATAGCTTCTAACAATTTACATCTTGATTAAGTACTAGAGCTATATATACTACTACCTGCGTATATACCTGCATCTATACATACTCTGACTACTTTTTTGAACTTTCTGGCTTCAGATCTCCATCCTTCATGAAAGAAGATATGCTGACCATGAAGCTTCTTCAGATCGTCCTTTGATAAGTTTATCAGATGTAGAGGATCATATACTCGCAAAATTACTTTGTCGTCAGAATCCTCCATTATTGCTTCAGTAGTTTCGTTGTCAATGTACCACCACTTCATGTTGCTCAAAATATCTTGTGGCATCTTCTTCATTGGCACCCTTCTTAAGCATTTAACAGGTTTGTAAACCATTTTCGCCCATGGTCGACCTGTATGAGGATCTATTCTTGAAGTATCCTCGACTCTTTTTCCAGACCTCGGTTGGAGTCTTTCAAACCTTCCAGATCTCCCCTCTCGTCTGATTATCTTAGCGATCACTTCAGCATAGGGATCATTTCCGATATTGATCAACTCTTTCCAAGCTAACTCCTTCACCTCTACCTTCGGCAATGTGATGAATACTTTAAGCTTGCGCCTCAGGTACTGGAGACCATCTCTTCTCTTTAGAATAAAAAGCTGCAGTTCCCTGTCGAAGAACCTGCTAATAATACCTCCTGAGAAGTTTCCTGCACCTGGAATCCTCATATTCTTCTTCATTTTCGGCTCAGTTTTCTTCTCTTCCTTGCGGAACCATAGATTTAACAATTCAGCTCTGCTAGGCTCTCTTTCAGCCTCCTCCAGTTCTGAATCATCTACTGAAGCCAATTTGACGTCATCAATATCTATTACATGTTGATCATTTTGCTCATATTGTTCTGTGACAGGCTGAGATTGAATGATTACTTCATTTACATTATCGTCTTCATCTATCACACCCTCTTCATCAGACCTCCAATCGGCAATATCATCTGGAACAAACTCTCCTTCTTCTAGATCTTCTAAATCATCTTCAAAATCGAATTCGGGTTCTAGAGGATCTTCATGAATGTTCTTCAAGGCTTCAATTATCTCACGAACTTCACATTCTGTGGCTTTTGATGAACTTGCCTCACCTCCTTCACCTCCCGATTGACCTGGCTCCCCCTGAATTTCAGCATGCTGAGCAGCAGAAAAATCTACTGGCTCATCTCTTTGCGCACTGGGATCATTGCCGTCATTATCATCATCATTATCTTCATCCCTGGGCAGCTCTACGTGATCACGGCTGCTTGTCTCCCCCTGAGCCTTTAGATTTTGCATTAATTGCTCAATCAGGGAGCGCATCGATCGTATTTCAGCTGCTTGATCAGCAACAAAAGTTTTCAGCTCTAAGTTTTCTTCCTGGACCTTGTCCACAACCTTCTTCATCTCGGCATTCTCGATATCTAGATTGGCATTATGCTTTTGTATTTCACCTAGAGCTGTTGTCAAGCCAAAGATTTGAATTTGTTGGAAGTCAACTCTGCTTTTCAGCTCCAAAAACCTTTGATTCTCCATGAAGGTGGATGAGGTGGATGGAATGGATTGTATTGGGGTCGGAATGATTAGAGATGGAATGTACGGTTCAACGGGTGGTGGTGGTGATGGTATGGTAGTTTGAGCGGATGGAGGCTGAGGAATTTCTAGCTGAGCAGCAGAAGCTGAGGTAGCTCCCTGCATAAAACGGTGTCGTTTAGCTTTTGCCTTGTTATCAATGGAGCAACTTCTTCTTCCTCAAAATCAGAGTCATCAGACTCCCATGACGCTCGTCGCGTTGTAGCTTCTTCAGTCACCACTAACCTCGATCCATATGTTCCTATCTGGACAGATGGTTCCTCGGTTACAGTCTCTGGAACTTCAACCTCAATCTCTTCCATATCTTCAGATTCTGTAGCTGACGTGGACTTGTCATCAGCTGCTCGCTCAGGTTGATATTCATCAATTTGTCTAAATACATCAATCTCTCCTTCTAGAGGTTCAAGAAGTTGATCAACAAGCTCAGCTGTTATCTCTTCATTTACATTAGGCCCAGAAGCCCAGATTTCCTCCAATGTTTGTGTTATCGGATCAGAATCGGGTGGTGCACTTGAAGGACCTGCCTCTTGTGGCTCTTGAGGTTGACTAGTCGAAGGCGTATCTGCCTGAATTTGACTCGCTGTTGGCCTCCGACGTCTTCTCTGCTGCTGAGGCCTTTGTTGTTGACGTTGTTGCTGTGGTTGTCGTTGCTGAACTTCCACCTCACCTGCCCAATTGGCATCATCAGGGGCGACAAAGTTCGGGTCGATTACAGCCCCAAACAAAGGTCGCTCTACCGGGACCGCTAACCTTCCTCTATGAGAGGAGCAATCTGCAAAAATCCTCTTATCGATAACCGCTACACTTTGAATGTCATTAAGCTGCGGCAAATTTGGCAAGAATTGCCTGATGAGCATCATCACATAGCGGGGATAAAGAAGAAATCTTTCCCTCTCCGGAGCCATTATCTGGTGAACGAACTCGGAGAAAAACATCTCTGAAAAACTGAAACGCCGATTATAAACCAATGCGATAATCCCTGATTGGATCTTCGATACTATATAATCAAATCCCGCTTTCTTCGCCGCAAAGAATACCATGAACACGTGCGCCAGAAATCGCCATTGGCCAATGAGCCCACTCTTCATATAGGATGTCTTAGTAACATCCAAACTATATCCCATCCTTACAATGGCCGCCTGCCTAATACTTAATGAGAAATCTATAGGCCCATTCTCTTCCTCCTGAGTTCCCAGCTGCAGAACTTGGCGTAGCATATCAGCAGAAAATACCAACGGCTGTCCAGCTATCCTTGTCCTTAGAACTGTCGGAGTGACAGTGCAATCGACTTGCAAATGTTCATAAAATTGTCGCACGTTGGGAATAACGATTTGGATATTATGAGAAAGTGCATATGCAATTCTGGACTCCACCAGGAAATCCACCATCTGGCGGAAAGCCTGTGCTTCAGGGATATTATGGTCAGGGGGAATGACCATATTATGCTTTGGAACAAACACTCTATCCGCCATGTCTGCACAATAGATAAAATATTAGAATTATTAAAAATGAATAAACTTGTTTAAAATCAAATTTGTTTTATTTTGAACTTGTGTAAGTACAAAATCCAACACATGAATTTCTACAAGTTTAAGTTAAAATTTAAATTAAATAATTCAAATAAAATGACAAACTCGAACAATCAGATTCGAGTGTACATATATTCGAGTTTGATGACACATTCGAGTTTAATGGCCATTCGAGTTTACTGACAAACTCGAATCAAGCCACGAACGGACTCGAATGAGTCGGCCACCATCCTTACAAAAATCCATGATTTTAACCATGTTAGACTCAGAAAATCACCTCTTTTAGTCCTACTAGGTTCTAATCAATGAAATTTGTAATTAATTTGACTTTTTACTGGTTAAAACTTTGTAATTTTGAAAAACCAACTTTCTACTAACAAAACTTCAAAATCTGATGATTTTGGCCTAAATGGAGTATAATACTACTTAAATCTTGTACAAAACACTTGATTATACCTAGATCTATGAGTAGTATCGAACCCACACGGACAGAAACTCGACAAATAGTTGTTTTCTTGAAAGCGACAAACTCGACGAAATAGATTCGAAATTGCCAGACAAACTCGAGGAATAGATTCGAAAACAGATGAATTAATGAACATTACTGTTAACCTATTTATACCACCAACCTTCGAATCTAATGCCACTTTTCGAATCTACTGACAGATTCGAGGCCATCCATATTCGAGTTTAACCCAAACTCGAATTATCCCCTGAAACTTTGAAAATTTCGAAAATTTTGAAATAAATTCAACTTTTTCAACCTTTTCACCCTTATTGTGTAACGGAATAAACTATGCCAAATCTTTTACCCTAAGCACAAGATTTTCATGCAATGTTTATTTTATTCAACTTATGAATGCACTCTCAGTAATTTTTGACCTTTTTTTCTAAGTAAGTTAAAAATAAAATAAAATAAAATAAAATAAAATAAAATAGCATAAAATAAAATAAAAATAAGTAAAAGTAAAAACAAAATTTTTAAAGTTTTGAACAAATAATTTAACTTAGACTTAAACTACACTTATTAAAATTTACAACCTATGCTAAACACTTAACAAATTATTTTTCACAAGCATAGTCAAAGAAAGGTTCAATCAGATAGCGGTGTCAGATACTTACTTTCAGTACTTAAACTTTCACACTTAGGAATTTTTGATTCCTTTGATTGTTTGGCGTGACATACCCATTTAGCCGATTGTCGGTATTTACCCCTTTAAACATGCTACATTTCGGAATATCCCTTGGCATTTTTATTTATCATGAAATTATCTTACGTGACTCAGACATAAACATACTTTTATGATCAAGGCATACAGACAATCATTCTAACTTGTTGGTATTTGCAAACTTTCTTTAATAGACAAACATCGGACACAGGTCTGTATTTTCATACAACAAAGTGTCTTAGTTTGACTTAAGGTTTATTTTTAAAGCTAGCAAGACAGCGGTGACAGGTCTGTACCGACGTACAACAAAGCGACTTATCTTGCTAACCCGAATCAAAACAGAGGCAACAGGTCTGTACATACGTACAACAGAGTTACATGTTTTTGACTCTTAATTTTGTATGATTTTTCTATTCTTTCCATTTTAAGATGTATTTGATGTTGCTATACATCCCTAGAAAGTTTGCATACCTCATTTAGACTCAAAGTTTGTATGTCTTGTACATAAAAATTAAGACCGATTGGTCATACATCTAATTTAGGGACACGTTTGACTTTTTTTTGAATATATTATTAGCCTTGGGACTCCATATATGTATTATGCCTACCAACACATCAAACTAAAATAAAGTATAACACTTAGAATTTTAGGTGCATTATGTGTGAAAGCCTAAACACTTAGAGTTTGTAACGACTGTGCTAATTTTCGTCACTTTGAACCTATGCATCTAAGACTTAACTCTTTTTCTGATATTCTCTTTTTTTTTTTGAATTTTTATGGTTTTCTCTCTTTTTTCTTTTGTTTTTCATAAGAAATAGCAATAAAAGAAGATAACCTACTAACTTACTAAAAAATAGAAACTATCCTAATTTAGCAAACTTACTATAAAAAGAAAGAAATACTACAGCTATAAAAGGAAATAAACTTCTACTAAGGTCAAATTACTCTGGGTTGCGCATTCCATTTAGTTGAATCAAATATTCAAACCGTGACTTATCAAAGGCTTTGGTAAATAAATCAGCATTATTATCGTCCGTTGCCACTTTTACCAATTTGATTAAGTTCTTCTCAGCGCAATCACGAATAAAATGATTCCTTATGTCTATGTGCTTTGTTTTACTGTGTTTAACTGGATTATTTGTTATAGCGATTGTAGATTGTTTATCTATCCTAATAGGAGTTTGAGTGTAAGCCAAACCGTAATCCCGCAATTGTTGTTGTATCCACAGAACCTGTGAGCAGCAACTACCAGCAGCAACATACTCGGCCTCGCACGTTGACACGGCTACCGACGTCTGTTTCTTGCATTGCCAGGAGACCAGTCTCCCTCCTAGGTACTGACAACCTCCAGTTGTTGATTTGGGCGTCAAGCTGCATCCTCCGTAGTCAGAATCCGTGAACGCCTCCAACTCTAGATCTCCCTCCGCGTGATACCAAAGTCCCAACTTCGGTTTCGACTTGAGGTATCGTAGAATCCGCTTCAGAGCTTTCATGTGCATCTCCTTCGGATTAGCTTGAAACCTAGCACAAATACACACAGCAAACATGATGTCAGGTCTTAAAACAGTTAAATACATAAGTGATCCAATCATGGCCCGATATAACGTCGGATCCACATCGGTATCACTTTCAGTACCTGGTCCGAGATTGTGATTCACTTGAATCGGCGTGCTGAAATGGGCAGTCAGTTTCGTCCCTTCCATCCCGAAGTGTTCCAATAAACATACCTTCCTTCTTCTGGTCAACTTGTAACCCCAAAAAGAAATTTAACTCTCCCATTGCACTCATCTCGAATTTCGACTTCATCACCTTCTCGAAATCTTTGCACATTTGTTCGTCTGATGATCCAAAAATGATATCATCGACGTACACTTGTACCAAGATGAAGTGTTCTCCCTTTCTCTTACCAAACAGCGTACTATCTATCCTACCCCTTTCAAACCCGTTCTCTAATAAATGGTTGGATAAAGTCTCATACCACGCCCTTGGTGCTTGATGCAATCCATATAGAGCCTTATCTCAACGATATACTCTATCTGGATATTTTGGATCTGTAAATCCGGGCGGCTGTTCTACATACACCAGCTCCTTCACTTTCCCATAGAGGAAAGCACTCTTAACATCTAGTTGATATACCTTAAAGCCTTTGAAGGAAGCAAAAGCCAGAAACAACCTAATGGCTTCCAGCCTTGCTACTGGCGCAAACACCTCATTGTAATCGATTCCCTCCTCTTGGTTGAAACCCTTTACAACTAACCTAGCCTTGTTGCGAGTGACTATACCCCGATCGTCTCTTTTGCACTTAAAAACCCATTTGGTTCCTATAGCAATTTCCACTCGAGGTAATAGAACTAACTCCCACACTTCTTGTTTCCTAAACTGAGAGAGTTCTTCATGCATCGCTTCAACCCAGGAGTTATCCTTTAGTGCCATTTGCACAATTTTCGGCTCTACTTGCAAGATGAAACAAGAATAGAGGCAGGTATGATATGCCTCGGAGTCGTTTATCATCGACAACAACACAGTGTTGTTATTTAAACTACTCCTAGTCCTCACACCCTCATTAGGATTTCCTATGATGCTTTCTATAGGATGGTTCTTGTTGATCCTAGAGGTCTCTATCTCGTCAACTCTCAGATTATCTCCTAAGTTAGATCCTATTTCACCTAATGGGGGAACATCCTCAGATTCCACATTTTCCTCCTCGTGGACAATTTCCTCAGAGTTGGAATTTGTTGTCTGAGTCTGATTCTCAGTTGAAGGTGCTTCTGGATCAGTGACTTCTGGAGATCCATCTTCAGTCGAAGTAGGCTCGGATGTGGATTGAAATGTAGTCCTCGAAAAGGTATGACCTTCGTCATTCAAATGCAACGTCGCCATGTCCTTTTCGATTGTACCTGCATTTTCATCCAAAGGAATGTTAAATGACTCAAATAATTTATCATAGTCAAATATCCATTCCGGACCTGTTTAGGGTTCATGTGTTAACTTGTGACTTCAATGTTATACACAATTTCTACTGTACCATTCGTTTTGTTAAAAACCCGTTTGTTTAGTGAGTTCGGCACATAACCTAGGAAGTATCCTTCGTCAGCCTTTTCACCAAACTTAGGTTGATGTTTTGTTCGCCGTAAAGTACATGGTACCCCAAAAGGTTCGAAGCCAGTTAAAATAGGTCGCCGTTTATTCAAAATTTCATAACAGGTTTTGTTCAAAGATTTGACAGTTAGGACTCGGTTTAAAATATGACATGCGGTATTCACTGCCTCCCCCCAAAACATGGTAGGTTGCTTTGAATCCAAAAGCATAGTCCTAGCTGCCTCAATCAATGTCCTGTTCTTTCTTTCGGCCACCCCATTTTGTTGAGGCTCATACGGTGCACTAAATTGATGCACTATACCCTTTGATAGGCAATATACACCAATTACAGTGTTTTTAAATTCTGTTCCATTATCACTACATATCCTTTTAACCCGTGTTCCATAGGAATTCTCCACTTGGTCGAAGAACCCGATGAGCTTGGAAGCCGTCTCGTCCTTTGTACCTTGAAAGAAAACCCAAGAAAATCGTGAGTAATCGTCAGTGATAACTAAACAATACCAACTACCACCTATACTCCTTTTGTTGATTGTTCCGAAGAGGTCCATATGCAGCAAATCGAATGTGGTAGTGAAGGAGTTCTGAGTCTTGGACTTGTGTGCCTTCTTATGTTGTTTGCCCTTCTTGCATGGTAGACATTTGTCCTCGAACTGAAAACTCTTCATAGGCACACCTTGCACCAACCCATTTTTCGTTATATAGTTCATTTTTCTTAGGTGCAAATGTGCCATGCGTCTGTGCCACAACACTGATTCAGTCTCCGAAGCTTTTGACAGTAAGCAGATCGGACCCATCGAAGTTTCCGGCTTGTTCATATCGAGCATGTACAAGTCATTCTTCCTTGGTGCCCGCATCAATATCCAATCTTCAGGAATCTTGAACCCCGGTTTTAGCACTAACGCTTCAGTGTCAGTGAACAGCACTGAATTCTTCTTGTCACAGATTTGAGATACACTAATGAGATTGTGAACCAGTTTATCAACGTGATAAACTTGATCCAACTTGATCGTCCCTATAGTGACCACTCCAGTACCCGTGATGTTTCCTCCTTTGTTTCCCGCGAATGATACAAATCCCCGATTCCCACCCTTGAAGTCTGTAAGGAGACTTCTTTCCCCCGTCATGTGCCTGGAGCATCCACTGTCGACGAACCATTTGTTGTTTGAACCTGTGGTGATCTCCTGCACATGAAAGAAAATAGGTTAGTTATCACGGGGTACCCAAGCCATAACTGACTTGGTTATACCATTCTCGTCCACATACTTAAACTCTTTCAAATACCCATCTTGCCTTTCAGGTGACTTGGGTCGTTGAACAGGAGTTTGTTGTGGTGCCGAGTGATGTAAATTCACTCTTTGCCTTTGTGTAGGCATTTGTTGTGGAGCTCTTGAATAATTACGATTATATGGCATTTCAGATTGAGAACCCTGAGGTCTAACTGGTGTGTGATGTCTAATAGGAGTGTGTGACCTAACTGGAGTGCATGCTCTGCTAGGTGTTGTTCTCTTATATTGTTGTTGAGGTCCAGACCTAGATTGATTTACGACTCGATTCGGTGAATTAGTCCTAACCACTTCCTTTGGTCCAACCTTTACCGGTAATTGTTTCACCACTTGTTTTGGTGCAACCTGCACAGTTTTCTCGGTACTCTGAGAACTACTAGTGCTCGCCACAGTTGTTGAACGCTTAACTTGTGTTGGCTTCCCTGTCTTAGGAGTAACTTCAATTTTCCTAAGTGGACAGTTAGAAGCAACATGCCCTTTTCATGACATCTAAAGCAGGACATCTTGTCAATGGACTTCTTGTGTGTGCCCTTAGTCTTAGGTGTCTCACTAGTGTCTTGGTCTTTTTGAACATCTATTGTGACTGGTTCATCGTCCTGATCATTAAAATCAATTTTATGTTTTCCTGCAGGTGTTTCACTGGAGGAAGACACAAATTTGACTTTCTTAACCTTGACGTTTGTATCAGTCACCTTCGGTGTATTTTCCTTTACAGGCTCAGACACTGAGTATGTCCTCTAAGTCTACTGATTTCTCAGTTCTCTCCTGAGGTTGAGGCACATAGTTGGCATTAAAAGGTGGAGGAATCTCATGAAATCCTAGACCTACAGGCTTTTTAGACTGGCGTTGAGCATCTAAAACTTTCCCTAGGTTCAGACTTGAATTCCAAAACTTTTCTAGCTTACTATTAGCCTCGGCTACCTTCACCTTAGTTTCAGCTAATTCTACTTCTTTGGTCTTAAGATCTTTGGTCAAGGCCTCTACATGCTCATACATCAGTTCTAATCTAACACACTGCTCACTCAGCTTGTCTTTTAGAAGTATGACATCCTGCGCATCAGCTTTAAGCTTATCCCTAAGATCTTGCTTAATGTCATTCAGGCTAGCATTATTGTAGGTCCCGAAAGGTTCCCAAAGTATATAGTTATAAGCTGTAGAGGGGGGGTGAATACAGCACTTTAAAAACTACACACTCTTTTTCTCAATGTTTGTATGCATTATCAACAATTTGTTAATTACAAACAAGCTTGAATGCGGAATAGTTCAAGCTGAGATGACAGAATACAACAGTATGCTTACTAGTCTAAGACAGACTCAAACTAGATTACAATGAACACACTCACTAAGATGCACTCAATGTGTTTACAAGACTTTTAAGGAACAGCTTAGGTAAAACAGCTTAGACACACAGATGCTGGTTTACAGAAGACTTGCATGCATGAAGATCACACTTGCACGTTCACTCTTGGTTTAAGCACTTAGCTTTCTTCACACTTCTTTTCTGACCTTGGAAGCTTCCTTTTATACTCACTTAGAGGATCTAAGAGAAACATCTTCATTGGACGGAATGAAAAAGGAGAAGTCTTGTTTGAAAAGACAATATAACTTTTCTGCACTTTTCTGAAAAGCAGACTTGCAGAACTTTTGTCTTTTTACTTTGTCTACTGTTGCATTGCCTTTAACTAATTTAGGAATGTCAACTTTGCGCCTTTCTTCCTTGTAAAGGCCTATTTTGATATAAGAAAAAGGTCTGTCACCCTTTTTCAAATAACCTTTTGTCTTCATGTAACAGAACAGCTTGGGCAGGCTGAGCGGTTCTGCTTTCCACTTTGTCTTCGACTTGTAAACTGATCTTGTAGTCAAAAACAATACGTGATGACTTGGAAACAAATTCCATAAAGTGTTTAGCCTGTTCACAAAGAACAGGTTCTGTTCACAAAGAACAGAACACTTTAAAAATGCCCAAGCTGCTCAACAGTGTAGAGCAGCGTAGACAGTTTATGTCCAGCCTGATCAGCAGACTGAGCAGCTTGGACAAACTGTCTTGGTTGCAACACATGCAACATATTATACAGCTTTAGACTGATATTGCAAATCATTTTCAGGTTTCAATAAGGCATATAACAGGCCTTAAATTCAACCTTCAAATGTATCAACAGGTTTGATTATAAAATCTCCCCCTCAGATGTAGAACAGGTTTGACTGAGGCCTTTTTGTGCCTAACAATCTCCCTCTATTTGCAATAACCAGTCCAAGCTGGTCTTGTCAAAAATCACTATATATTTTTACAGTACATTTGCTGAAATAAAATTACAACATTACAGTAAAGTAAAAGATCAGTTTATATATACACTGATTCTTGACTATACTAGAACAACATATGTTCTTACAAAAGTACAACTAATGTGCTAATGTATTTTACAACTAATGTAAAAGCAGAAATTACAACTTATGTAATAATGTACAAGTAATGTACAGAATGTACAACTAATGTACAAAATGTTTGGACTGTTTGATTTGGGAGCAAATAATGGCAAGCCTGTCCAACTGATGGACAGCTTCCATTCTTCACCTACCCAGATGGCAGGTGGACTTCATTCGACAGGAGGTGGTATCCCTTCTTTGAATCTTTTTACAAGTTCTTCCCTTGTTTCTTCGTGTTCTTCAATTTCAGCTGTAAGAAACATAAAGTTAGAACTTTGAAGTTCACCTCTGTCATAAAACCTTTCAGCTCTTCCCAGACAGCTGCTCTCCATAGGCTGGACTGACTGAAGGAGGTGGCAATTCTGAAGGCTGCAAGCTGCTTAAGACCAACTTTGTGTAGGTCTGAAGCTCTTTGAAAACATTTCTTCTGAGATAGGGGATCTACAAACAATGCCCCTAACTCAGGCTCTTCAATCACTTTGCCATCTTCAAATTCAACTCCTTCAGGCAGGCTGTGGTCAACTCCTTTAATTTCCACAGCATAATCTCCTTGTTCAATCATCATAAGGAGTTCTTCCAGCTCTGTATCCCTCTTTGTTCTCCTGGCCTTTATCTTTGGATGTGTCACAGAGACACCTTCACTTATTTCTTTTGGAGTCAGGCCCAGCTCCTTTACTCTTTCCATCAGCTTCTTGATGTATGCCCTGATAGTCTTAGCCGTTTCTGACTTAGACTGGCTCAGGGCAACTGCCAGTTCCACCCATTCCCTGTAACCCATTTGAGCAACATCAGTGTGATCATATGATTCCATTTCAGGGCCTGTTGCACCCATCCTGGTGATCTGAAGTTTCCACTGTGTGCCTTTTCTTGCAATGGGAACAGCTTTGACAATTGCTTCCTTGGCAAGCCTTCTGGTAGCAACATCATGAAATTTCTTTCTAGCCAAGTTGTCAAAGTGGAGTTTGGCTCTGGCAGAAGGTACTGTTGATTTGGTCACAGAGACCTGAGTACCTTTCTCTACTTCCTTCTCTTTTTCTCCTGCTGATTTCCTGGCAGCTTCCATTATTTTCTTTTGCACCTCCAAGGTAGACATTTTTATTTTCTTTGCTTCTTGGAGGGCAAGAGACTTAGCAGCTTTGGCAGATTCTTCTTCTTTTCTTAACTCTTCCAGAGCCTTAAGCTGTTCTTCCCTAAACTCAAAGTACTTGTGCATAGGGAGACCCATCTCTTTGGCTCTGGCTTTGTGAAACTGTGTATCTGCCTGTTTATGCTCAATAGGATCCTCAGCTGCCTTTTCTTTGCCTTTAGCTGCTGCTTTAGTGACAGCAGCTTCAGAAGTTTCTTCTTCTTCTTCTTCTTCTTCTTCTTCTGCTAGGATAAGGTGCCTCCTTTTGCTGCTAGGCCTGTCCTCAGGAATGACTTCCTCCCCCTTAGACTGAGCAGGGTTTGGAGAGCCAGCCTGAGTAGGCATAGCAGCTTGAGAAACACCTTCAGCTGCACCTGTTTCTGCTGGTTGATCAGTTTGGGATGCAGACACTGGTATCTCCTTAGGAGAAGGAATTTTCTCCCCCTTAGACTTAGTCTTCGAGGCAGATGATTTCTCCCCCTTTGAAGGAGATGAGGCAGCGACTTCAACCCCTGGTCTGCCTGAAGACACAAAGTCAGCAGGCTTGCCAGCAGGTTTGGAAGGTTTAGGACCAACAAGGCTGTTCACTAAGTAAGCCAAGTTATCCTTCACCTCACCAAGTTGGGAAAGACAGTTTTGAAGAGAAGAAGCTTGGGAATCAGCAAAAGTGGTCAGCTTAACAATGTTGTCTCTATCAGAAGCTGTGAACAACAAACTTTGGAGCTGGGCAAGATGAAGTTCAAGAGAATCTTGCACATCAGCAAGGTTTGATGACACAGAATTTGATAGAGAGCCCATAAGAGTGTTCAGGCTGGCCAATGTTGAAGGAAGGGTAGTATTGCAAGAAGTGAGAAGAGAGGACAGCTGTTGAGAAATGGCTGTCATAGAGGACACGGAGTCCTGTTGTAAGGAGAGGATAGAGGAGAGAGAGTTTGATACATTTTGCAGCTGTGCAGTGAGTACAAGCAGCTGTGGAGAGTGGTCAGTTTGGGGAGTGACTGGGAAGGATTCTTTGAACATATCAAAGAAGCCTTTGAGCTGCTCAGACACAGAGTCTGAGATGATGGATGGTAGGGAGTGCATGGTATTTTCCAAAGAACCAACTTTGTTGGTCAGCAATGAAAGCTGATCCTTCAAAGGCAGGTCTTTGGGAGATGGAGGTGTATGGGT